>OZ022511.1:20423427-20688601 GCA_963989385.1 Ctena decussata | reverse complement strand
TGTTGAGTGTGTGTGTGTGTATGCGTGTGTGCGTATGTGTGTGTATGTAAGTGCGTATGTGTTCAGTTTAAGAACATACGATGACAAAACTGTAAAATTTGGGACACCTGAAATAATTAACAAACTTGTAATAAAAATGAACAGTTGGTGTTTAAATGCAGTAATGCATCTAAACGGCGCCAATGGAATGGCCTACATTGCAGGCCATGATCAATAGTTATACTCTCACGGTAACTTTGCAATCTGTTAGATTGTCTAGTTGCTTTGGGGGTTATTTTTGTTGTTGTCGTTTTTTTTTTGTTTTTGTTTTTTTTTTGGTGTTTTTTTTTTTTTTTTTTTTGGGGGGGGGGGGGAGGGGGGTTCTGTCGAAGACATACAAATTTATTTTTGACATATAGTGTCAACTCCCGATATCTCCCACATTGATATCTCAAAATATCTTCTTATATCAAAGAATATATTTCCTATTCTTATGTATACATGTATTTCAACTCCTGTTACCTCAAACTACTGATATCTCAAAGTAAATTTTCTGGAACCAGAAAATTTACTTTGAGATATCAGTAGTTCGTACTGAAATGTGACTTCAATATATCGAGAGTTGACTGTAACTATAAACAACTCTTGTTTTACGACTAGAAGTATAACTAGAATAACTACAACTGCAGTCAACATGAAAACACCGAGCTTCTTGTGCTGGTAAACATATGAGCCGTGACACGAGAAAACCAACAAAGTGGTTGTGCGCCCTGCGCTGACTCATATCAGCCTGGGCATCCACCCAGTCCAGTCAGACTCTTCGATTAGCGCTTAAAGGGTAGCTAAGGGTCTAAGCTACCCTCATGCGGACAGTGGAGACTCTGATCAGACTTGGCGGATGCCCAGGCTGATCTGAGTCTGCGCTGGGCGCACAACCACATTGTTGGTTTTGTCGCGTCGCGGCTCATATCCAGTCCGAACAAAGACATAGTAGAAAATCGAAAAGCAGAACTTATCCCAGCAAGCGAATGACATGTTTGCAATGTCGAATCAACGTCAATGCAACGTCATGAATGATGAAATTCTTATATACTTAAGGCATTATGACTCTTTCAACTTCGACAATATTTTTTTAAAGCTATTTCTTGTACTTTGACGAAGCCTTGATGTACGAAGCCTAAAAAATAATTGGTCTGTTTTTTTCCTTTGAAAGAGATGCATTCGATTTGTTTAATAACGATACTCTGGCTACTTGATATAAGACGAGTAATTTAATAATAAAACAACGAGTAAAGCTATCTTGATCTTAATATGATAATGCACTTTTAGATTACAAGGACAAATACAAGAATTACTAAAAGCTACATGGCGTGCAGACATATTGGTTTCTTACATTGTGTTTCGTACTTTTCGTACTATTTCGTACTTTTTCTGCAGTTATTTTTGGAACTAAAAGAGGTGCTTTTACGAGCACTTTATTTAGGCTAGCGATGTTTACAACGTACACCGTAATATATCATGGACTCCGGAGGTATTGCAATAACAGGCATAAACGTCAGATAAAAGTGCAATTTGAATGTACCCTCACCTATGTTTACATGGTAAGGTTATTTCATGGAGTCCAGAGGTATTGCAATAACAGGCATAAACTTAGAATAAAAGTGCAATCTAAATGTACCCTCACCTAATAGAGAGTGACAGCGAAATAGTTCAATATTGCACTTCTCCAGTGTCGCAAATCGCCAAACGTTTGGAAAACCAAATATTTTTGTCAGGTCTTTGCAGATAACTAAGTTCCCATTGCGCACACATAACCTAAAAACAAATTCGCAATTTACACTAACACATAATCTATAACAAATTTGCATTTTACACTAACAGCATCTATTCGTATCCCAGTTCATGATAATGCTTACAAATACTAATAAAATGTTTTTATTTGTCTTTATTAATCCATTTATGCCTAGTAAACTCTTCTATCCGGATATACTGGATAAGTCTATTTAGTCATTATGGGGTGTCTGGCTTATCTTTTTTTCATATATGAGCCGCGACACGAAAAAACCAACAAAGTGGTTGTGGGTCCAGCGAAGACTCGGCTCACCCTGGGCATCTGCCTAGTCTGATCAGACTCTTCGCTAAGCGCTTAAAGGGTAGCTAAGGGTCTAAGTTATCTCCATGCGGACAGCGAAGACTCTGATCAGACTGGGCGGACGCCCAGGCTGATCTGAGTCTGCGCTGGGCGCACTACCACTTTGTTGGTTTACTCGGGTCGAGACTTGATGAGTCCATTGGCCATTATGGGTGTCTGTTTGTTTGTTTTTTGTTGTTGTTGTTTTTTTGTTTGTTTTTTTTTTTTTGTTTTTTTTTTTTTTGTTGTTGTTTTGTTTTGTTTTTTATTATTATTATGATTTTTAGTTTCTGTTACAGAGAAGTACCTATTTTACAAATAGTGTAGCGTTTTGCCGCGTCTGATCTGGGTCTGCACGGTTTGTCCATGTCCCTTTTACGGGACAATAGGCAAAACTCTGTCAATATATTGAGAAATAAATGCATGTTAAATTCCTAAAACGTAATATATCAATACTAAGTCATGGTCATTCCTTAAAAAGGTTGAAATTTTTTTTTTAAAAAAATGGAACATTTTTATCTTACAGAGCATTAATGCAGTTGCAGGGAACAATACACATACTTTTATTTTTTAACTTGTTCATTGGGCAACTTTTTTCCTCAACCCCGTATAATCTACCTGTAATTTACGATTTCGCGTGAGCTTGAAATAACATTAATTTATATAGGACATTGAAACTTTTTCTCTTTTATTGTCTTCCTTGAATAAAAGATGAAAAATGTTGTGTTAGGTTCATATAGTGCACTTTTTAGCTGCACTTAGACATTTTTTCCAAACTTTTAAGTTTGCATCTAATGCGGTCATTTTTGCTCTGATTTACATGACCATCATTTTCTAATAGTATATAGGGAAAAAAGAGAAAATGAGCAAAATGTTACTCAGTTTTGTTCAAGTATTTTAAAACGCAAGTCTAAAGCCAAGAATGTTGTGTTTTCCTAGTATTCTACACTATCTTACAAATCTTTTGATATATTTTGTAGGAAAATCAAAGAAATATTAGTGCTGTCATTTTTTACAAACTAAATACTACCCTACATCCAAAAAATGAATTTTCAGTACCGTGCGTGGCTATATCGAGGTGAGGAAAATTGTTGGGGACGCAAGCATCGATACAACTACAGCGCTCGTAGATGTTCTTACAAGATAATTGATCGTTAACATTTAAACTATTAACCATTAAATAACGGCATATCAAGGGTGACAACCTACGTCATAGCGCTGACGTCATAATCGTTTTATCAGCGGCCTTAATAAGGTAAATGTTTTGCATAATGAAGGCTCGGCAAACATTGAAACAACCAAATATTTAGTCGATCTGGTACCTATAGACGTTTTGGACTCAATATTACCTATTCACCATAAAATACTTGCTTAATCTGAAAACACTTCACTATAGTGATCTGTATCGACTCTGCCCTAATGCATGTTTATCTAAGCTGTCCACATCAAAAAATTTTAGTGAGGTATTTTATGATTTCTAACCGTTTGAAGAATCATGCCCTATATATCAGGACCATATGTACATGTAAGCACCGACTCACCGTTTTATCTTGTGTTAATATCCTGTCTCTTATATGTTACAAACGGAAAATCTGTCAGAGTTTCTTCAAAATGGCCGTCGAATAATTAATTCTGTTACGCGCTCTGACGTAGGTTGTTACCCCTGGCATATGCCGATATTTAATTAGTGTCAAATGTTAGCGATACATATCGATTGTGTCACATGACTTTCATCAACGCCGTTGAACTACAGTGGGTGCAGGACGTCATCCATTATGTTTGGTGCCCTATGGAATTCGCAAAGGTCTCAAGTAATGCTCATTTATGTTCTGTTTAAAAAAGATGCATTTTTATACAAATTTAACTGAAATGAACACACCGGACGTTCTTTTAAACAAATTACTAAAATACAGACAATTTACGTTTTTCCATATAATCAAATAATCAGAAACAATACGAATCAGGCATAGCAGTTTAAAACGTAAAGCTCAGCTAAAGGTAGGAGATGTTGGCAATGTTGCAGCACTACAAAACTGCACATGAAAGAATTCAAACCAAGTCTACTATTTTTACGTTTATATGATGCGTTCCTGGCCTGCAGAAAATCTGCCTTCGGAAATTATTTTGGCAATGAGGTTTTCCCTTGCGTTCAAACCATGCAGTGGCAATTCCCCCATTTGATAGGTTAACCAAGGCAACGTTGTATCTGTAAAGCAAAAAAAAATAAAAACACTGTATTTCTCATTCAGTTGCAGTTTGTTTTGCGCAACAGCGTCCGCTAAACAACACATAATCCAATACGTAAACGACCTATTTTTCAAAAGCGACGGTTATTATTAGAATTTAACGTGACAGAATTCAAGATTACATTTATGGAAAACATAATAATCAAACGCTTTCAAGAAATGATTAAGGAGTGCGTTCTTCTCATGACTGGCGTCGCGTCACACTGTACCTTATGGCATATGGGAACTGCAAATAATCAGATCAGCCTGATCATTCGCAAAGCCTGGTCACAGTCTACCCTCTTCGTGCTCCTTGATAGTGTACACTCAGTCTATAGACTGTCAAGGATCGCGAAGAGGGTCTGCATTATTTGCATTTGAGCTGGAACAATAGGCATTAACGGGTTTATACGTCTGCAAATTTACCTTTCTGGTCTACCGTTTTATGTTTTGATTTCTTCTCTGTGTGTCCAGGTTGGGTAGTTCTCTGTGTGTCCAGTTAGGGTAGTTGTGACAGTGGTATTTCATTGAAACGTAATGTATAATGAGCCGTGACACTACAAAAGCAACAAAGTGACATGTGCGCCCAGAGAATACTCAACCAGGTCATCCGCTGAGTCTGATCAGAGTCTTTGGTGTGCCCTTTAACGGTAGATAATGGTCTCAACTACCTCCATGCCGACAGCGAAGTCTCAGCTCAGATTGGGTGGATGTCCAGGCTGATCTGAGTCTTCGTTGGGTATAAATGCCACTTTGTCGGTTTTGTCGTGCCGAGACTCATATTGTTTATACCACGGCAGATAATAAATAACGTCATAGTTTGTTTTTCGGCTTTTGCCGTATAACCTTACTACTGACCTACAGTTTAAGTATTCCATTGGCCGATGTAAATAAACCCGGGTTTTAATGTAAGTAGATTACTTTCGCTTTCTCTTTCTACTTTCAGTTTCATTTGACTGTTGGCCCATAGACCGTACCGTGATGGATCTAGATATTTCGAGCCAAATCGCTTTTTTCCCAAGGAACATTTCGCCTGTTATGTCGTTCATGTAAAATGAGCCGCGACGTGACAAAACCAACAATGTGGTCGTGCGTCCAGCGCAGACTCAGATCAGCCTGGGCATCCGCCCAGTCTGATCAGAGTCTTCGCTGTCCGCATGAAGGTAGCTTAGTCCCTTACCTACCCTTTAAGCGCTAAGCGAAGAGTCTGGTCAGACTTGTTGGTTTTGTCACGTCGCGGCTCATTTTACATGAACTGGGCACAACCACATTGTTGGTTTTGTCGTGTCGCGGCTCAAATATAAAACCAATAAAATAACTTGGCACATGAGTCGAAGACGGAATTAAGTAATTGTTGCTGGCTTAGTTGTTGATGTTGTATTGGAACTGCGACACTTTTAAGGTTATATGTGGGGCGGTCAGCCAGCCAGTCCTCATTGCCATGTGCAACACAGACAGGCTCCAATCAAAATTCAACAGTATTTCCGAAATCGAAACCCAAACACCAACAACAAATACGCATATCAACATGCGCATTCGTACAATCTGATCAGCACATTCGATATCTTACATGTACCTGACTCATAAATATTTATTTAATTTAAGCGATTTTCTTATTTCAAGATATTTCTTGTTTGTTTTTTATTTAAGCTAAGTTAGTCGGCCGAATTTATATTGCCGTTGACTGCTGTCTGTGAATGCAATGAACTGAGTCTGAAGTTGTGTGTGTGTTTTTGTTTTTGTTTTTTTTTTTTCTTTCTTTTTTCCAGTGGCATTATTATAACTTGTTTCGCGTATATTGGTCGCAGCTCGGCCGCGAACTTATATTTCAACTATAGGTAGCCTGCAGTCTTACATCTTACAGACAGAACTGGTTATGCTTAGATATACGTGCTTAATTCCCGTTTGTGTGTCATACGTTTTACTTCATAAGTGCGCCATGGCCTTAGAAAGGCAGATAATTTCAAGCCCAGCGAAATAGACGCTGAGACATATGCATTATTCAAAGGTTTTCATCAGTCTTCACACCACAGCATTGTGACCATTGCCTTTTGTATTCGTATACGCGGTTTGTAGGAAACAGTAAAGAATCTGATAATCTAAGTCCAAACTGTTCTTTCAGATCCTAATGCTCATTTTTGCTCTCCTCTACCCTTGTGGCCTAAAGCAATAAATGCAATTACTAACTTCGTCATGGATCCTCTTGGAAATGACCTATCTCGCAAACGAGGTTATGCTGGAAAATAAAGATTTTCAGACGAATGTCTCAAGATTTGCTACGGATGATTTTTATAGTTTTCAAAAGCTCGCACGAAATTAGATACGAAGATTATATACTCGAAAAAAATATTAAACGGTCAAACTTTTACCCTGCGATTTCTGGCACATTTCAAACATTTGGGAAAATAAATCATTTCTACCTCCCATTTTGTTCTTTTTGCAAGTTTTAGACACATGAAGTTTAAATCTATAGCCTTTGTCTTGATCAAGTCCAGGCTTTAAGTCAAATGAAAGTTGTTTGATTTCCCATAGAGAATTGATAGTGTGTCAGTTTGGTCGGGCATAACTTCTAAAATTGCCGTGGGTTTTAAAATTGTTACAGCTTGCTGACCTTAAAATGATTAAATTTGACGACTATCGAGCATTTTCGCAAAAAAATAATGAATTGGCGAAATCGAAAATTTTGGTAAATTTGTTCCCTATGGACTTTTGACAACTTTGATTTTGGGGGTAGTGTAAATTGAAGTCTTGATTAATATTAATCTGTTTGGCCCAAAAAAGCAGAATGCCCAGATGGGTCTGATATTACTCACTTTGATCATATTTTTAACAAATCATCATTGAAACTGCGCTAGCTTGATCATCAGGGGCACAATTTTGAATTTTAATTAATAATTTAAACGAAATTTTTCTCGCAACGGTGTATTACTAAGGTCGAGTCGAGCAACCTCGGACAGCGGGTAAATTCGGACAGTGACATTTTTTTCCTTTATATGTCAGTTGTTAGGAATTAAAACAATATTAACTGGGCCAACAGTCAAAATCTGATGAGATGGCTCACCTGGATTTCACTGTTTGCAATGGTATG
Source organism: Ctena decussata (assembly GCA_963989385.1). Taxonomy (NCBI): domain Eukaryota; kingdom Metazoa; phylum Mollusca; class Bivalvia; order Lucinida; family Lucinidae; genus Ctena; species Ctena decussata. Next base: position 20,681,178 of record OZ022511.1, on the reverse strand, counting down.
TCCGAATTTACTCGCCGTCTGAAGTTACCTGACTCGACCCTAAACTTCAAATCTAAAATCACTTAAAACTGGTTTCCTTCATTACCTAGAAATAGTGAGTTCTTTGCAGTGTATTTTACGTAGATGCAGAGTATGTTTATGCCTTTCAAGACTAGAAACTGCATATGCAAACAATAAGGCCCGGTTTAGACGCTGCAGAACGCCGCGTCTGATCAGGGTCTATACTGTTTGGTTACAGGAATTTCAATGCAAAATACAATAACACTGATAACATCCACAAGAAACCCCTAAAACTTAAAATGGACTCATCCATTTGACAGGGATAAAATAGCCCACTAGGGTCGAGTCGGGTAACTTCGGACAGCGGGTAAATTCGGACATACCATTGCAAACAGTGGAAACTGCAGATCAGGATTTGCACTGTTTGCCCAGTTAATTCTGTTTAATTTCCAAACAACTGACATTTATAGGGAAAAAAATATCACTGTCCGAATTTACCCGCTGTCCGAATTTACCCGACTTGACCCAGTCAAAAAGGTTTAAGAGATAGAGAATGCTAAACTAAATGTTCTTATCAGTTAAGATCACCTCCTGTTTACACTGAAAAAAAATTATTTAATCAGCAAAAGCAGATGATACAATTACCATCACTAAATGTCAAACGCAAGTGCATTGATACTTTTGCATTTAGCGGCGTTTAATGAGGGATAAATACGTGTAGTCTAAGGACAGAAATTTGACAAAAGTCGTTTATACTGTTTTTAAGAACTCCGTGAGCCAAAATAGTTATACACTACCAATCTCATGCAGGAATAGTGACAAATATATGTATGTCGGTATGATAAACCTAGATCAAAGTAAGCAGATAGGCAGTGATCAGGATTTAATACAATCAGATCACACATCACGCTCTAAAACCCAACCGGGAAAGAATCAAACACATAAAAAAATGATAAAAGTTCACGAAAGACCCGGCCGGTAAAACCGAATGGGCAGCTCTTTCCCTATTGTCCTGATATTACTGAAATACTGTTAAAACGGACGTAGAATCGCAAGTCATCCATCCATCATTCTATCCTACTGTTGAGATAACTACACTAATCAAATTACTAGTTCTTTGCTTAAAGACATCGATTTTAAGCCGAATATTGAATTACTTTCCAAGACAAGGAAATTCGGTCACACAACTGAAAAATAAGGCTGATTTGCTTTTAAAAGAAACTGATTGTGAAATGTGAAAACGTCTGAGTCTTAATCCGAACATTTTCTGACTATAAAAGCCTTCTGGTATTTTTTGATTGGGGGTTTTAGCGTGAAAGGACATTAGCATTGAAAAAAAAATTATGAGTGCTCATTTTTCAGCCTCTGTTGGCATAATATTTTGGCGATTTCTTCTATATGATAACCTAATGTCAATAGAAGAATAATTATTTTACCGGATGGCATCCTACATTTTTTAAATAACCTTGAACTGAATTTGTATAACTCTTCCGATAAAGTCTTTAATCGATATCGCCAGCTGCAGTCTTGCTGCTCGTTTCTGTTCTGACGGAGAATTGCCCTGCAACTTGGATACGAAAAGTCGCTTAGGTGGTCATTATCGGCGCGTGAGAACCCATGTTAATACATGGTGTTGTGTTCGTTAAAACATGCCTATAAATAGCGTGTGACGCCGATACTTATGCAATAATTATTGTTATTTTGGCTCGTGCAGGTAAATAAATATGTTAAAACATGCAGGAGGTAAGCAAAATGTTGTTTAATAGGATAGAACATATTGTTTTCAGTGACATAAATGCCCCAACCGTGCGGTAGCGGAAAATTTTGACTGCTAATATACTCTGGCCATTCACACAAAGTAAAAACGTGAAATGTCCAAGAAGATTCGGATAAGTCTGGGTCTATGCAATTTTACATGATACCCAGCTGGCACATGACGTCGTAATGACGTCGTGGTGCTGACATCGATGCGACATGATGACGTCGCATCGATGTCATTACGACGTCACTTCGATGTCATGTGTCAGGTGGGTATTCATTGACGATTTAAGGTGTATGAGTACATCTCCACAACTTTCCGCCATTTCTACAAAGGCGAACAACTTTTATGACTTTCTTTGCTTTCCTTCCAAAATTTGATCCACTCTTGCGATAAAATCATTCTTTTATTTTCAGGAAACTGGCCCAGCAGGCACATGACGTCGAAATGACGTCGTTACGTCGCATCAACGTCAGTACGACGTCGTTTCAACGTCATGTGCCTGCTGGGGGAGCTCCTCAATGAAGATGCATTTGAAGATAATAAGTATAAGCTAATTGGTTTAAACAATATTTTATTCATGAAAATAACATGCATGTTACAAGATATACACGGGTCGAAATTGTGCATCTGAACGAAAGCTATAAGCTTATAAAGTCCATCTCCTCCAAAGCAAACAATATATGTACAATAATCTTTACAACATGGCTAGAATTTTACGAATTAAATAGTGTTCAACCGGTTATTTGTAGCAGAAAAGAAAAACTGAAGAAACAAAAAATGGATAAATAATTATACATACGTATATGCTGCAGCAAGTAGAAGAGATATATGTGCCGCCCGTGGAGGTGCCTTGGAGCATGCAAGACCAGAGAAAACCCAGAGAAGACCTAGATCAGTCTGCACTTCGGCGCAGTCCGGTCAAGGTCTTCCCTACTAAAGTCACAGGTAACAAAGAGTAGCCAGTAAAGCCTAGAATCAACGGTGATGAAGCCTCCCAATGCTCCTCCTTAGGCGACACCACCCAAACAAATGTACATAAGTTAAAAATGAACTACCAAAGTAACACTAAAGAGTGTAATGTATAGCTGACGAAAAGAGCTTCGACAGGCACACAACGTTGACTCAGCACTGAAGCAGCGCTAATTCAACGTCAAGACGTTGACTCAGCGCCGACTCATTGCCAGTCAACCTCCTGCGCCTGCTGGGCTAGTCTTAAGACATTTTTTTGAAAACACTTTGTAAGCTGCAGCTGTTTACTTTGGTTAGATATATACAAAAGTTGCGAAGAGTAGAAAAAGAAAATGATAGTCTAACTATCTTACAGAACTAGCATAAATCAGTATACTGGCCTCGGGCCACCCCGTCGCCCCGCTGGTTCCCCTGAACATCTGGAATGATGTTGAGACTACATCGTGAGCTGACAGTCTGTATGATTTAGCCAAAAAAGTTATCAGTCACTTTTGGGATGACATAATCATCCAAAGCGTTTTGTTGACAGTATGTACAATTGTACGTGTTTAAATATGATATTGTTAACCACGTCCGGTTCGTTAGTATCTCCGTTAAGCAGAAGTGCTAGTGAAAGTCGATGCGGTAATACGGACAAATATCGTTGTCTCAAAGGATTATAGTTTGTACAAAACAAAAGAAAGTGGGATGAGGTTTCTGGCAGGCCGCATGTACATAAAGGACTACTGACTAGGTTTTACTTAAACAAATGGTGATTTAGTGAGCTACACTCTAGACGAATGCGGGCGTGAAGAATTTGTCCTTCACGTGATAGCTGGATCGTATCGAAATATCTGGGAGGTAGGGTTATAGGAAGCTTTAGTTTCTTTTTGAAACTACCAAGAGACAGTGCATTTCTAATATCCTGGCTTAGTGAATTCCAAGCTCTCAAGGTTGCAGGCAAAAAGGAGTTACAAAAGGTAGCTGTACGCGATGCTGGAATGCAGAAATCACTCGAGTTTCTGAGAGGGTATCTGGACGATTGGTGAACTGTAGATGGCAGGAGCTGTTGCAAGTAGCTGGGTGTTAAGCCATTAATCATTTTATAAAGCTGACATAGTTTGTGGTTATTACGACGTGTTTGGAGAGTTTCCCATTTAGAGTCATCATAAAGTTTTTGTATGCTGCAAACTTTTGTACCCCCAGTGGTAATTCTTAGTGCCTCAACTTGAATATTTTCCAGTGCTCGCTTGTTTGCAGCTGAACAATTATCCCATATTATGTCCCCGTATTCTAACATGGGCGAATGAAAGATGTGTACATTTTTTGTAGAGAAGCCCTATCTAGGAGATACTTATACCGTCTCAGTAAGCCGATTCTATGCCAGGCCTTTGAAGAAATTGTTTCAATATGGTTAGTTCAGGAAAGATCGTCAGAAAGAACTATGCCTAGGTGTTTATGTTGGCTAACCTCATCAATCTGGGTATGGTTCATAATTAACACAGGATGGTCAGCTTTGTGACGTTTCTTACTTATTATTAGGGATTTTGTCTTTAGTGGTTGAAAATTTACTAGCCACTCCGAAGCCCATTTACTTATGTTTTCGAGATCAATGTTTAGTTCTATGGCCGCTGAGATTGGTTGGTTTATTACTTTATAAAGAATTGTATCATCTGCAAATAATCTAGTGTTGCTGTTAATGCGATTGACTATATCATTGATGAAAATTAAGAACAAAGTAGGCCCTAGTATTGAGCCCTGTGGTACACCCGCATTGATTTTTTGCCATGAAGAAGATACACCCCTTATACATACCCTTTGCTGTCTGTTTGTAAGGTAACTATTCAACCAATATGTTATGTTTTTAGAAAACCCTATTACTGTAAGTTTTGCTATTAATCCCCTATGCCAGACCATATCAAATGCCTTACTTATGTCTAGAAACACCACCCGAACCTCTTTATTTTCATCCAGTGCTTTTGAGAAATCGTTGTATAAGAAAGTTAACTGGTTGACCGTGGAATCGCCCGATTGAAAACCAGACTGAAATTCCGTTATTATGCTATATTGTTTTAGGTACTCAGAGACGTACTTGTGAACACACCGTTCCATTAGTTTGCCCTCGCAGTTTAAGAGAGAAATTGGTCTAAGCTAATTCGGAGGTACGTTGCCCACACTTTTTAAATAATAGTCTTAAAATATATGAGTTTATTTCCATAGTTGTTACAGTTGTTATAAATAATGATAATGGAGCAACAACATCATTCACGTGCCACAGCCTACATTCGGTTTCGGATGTTTGGAAACGATTAATTACAAAACCTATAGGACCCACGATAAAATCGCGAACATGGTCTAATAGTCCTCATAACTACATATTCGCTGTTCTGCATTTTGAAAGAATGCATATAAAACAATGAAATTATAAACTAAGACCTGAAGAATTATCGGGGTTTCCTCGTTCAGAGTGACGTAAGAAAATGACGCAAAAAAGCACGTGATCATCCACCCTCAGTACACTTATAAAAGATACTTTGATAGGCCAAAATAAACTTGTCTAAATCTTATCTAAACGTATGATTCCTATAGGGTCGAGTCGGGTAACTTCGGACAGCGGGTACATTCGGACACAACATTGCAAACAGTGAAAATCCAGATGAGACGGCTCATCATGAGCCGTCTCATCAAGATCTTCACTGTTTGCCAAGTTAAATTTGTTTTAATTCCAAACAATTGACATATAAAGGAAACAATGCCACAGTCCGAATTTACCCGCTGTCCGAATTACCCGACTTTACCCTAGTGCTGTGCCTGATATGGTGCCCCTTGTTCCCCTGCACCTAACTAAATGGAAACAGGAACACATAGTTATGTTTATTTGAGCCGCGACACGACAAAACCAACAAAGTGGTTGTGCGCCCAGTGCAGACTCAGGTTAGCCTGGGCATCTGCCAAGTCCGTTCAGAATCTTCGCTAAGCGCTTAAAGGGTAGCTAAGGGCGGATGCCCAGGCTGATCTGAGTCTTCGCTGGGCGCTGAACCACTTTGTTGGTTTTCTGGTGTCGCGGCTCATTTTTCATTCTTGCTTCCAAGAATCAAGACAACAGACTCGCAAGAAACAGCATAATTTGTCAATGTCTATATCCTTGCGCTTTACAGGACGTAATGGCGTGTGAAGTAATGCTTTGTAAGTAAAGGTCAGCTTAATCTTTTATGATATTTTGTTTCATCTGTCTATCCTTAAACAAGGTGATAGACGTCTTTGATTAATGGACTTAACATTTCATGAGGAAGAGATAAAAAATTACGTAGGTAAAGAACCAAATGACGCTTGCACTGACTAGCACAAGGCAGCTCGTGTTCAGAAAAAAATGAAAGAATGCTGCGAGCCAAATACGACTAAAATATAAAGGTAGACTAAAAATGTTAAGCACTGCTGGGTTACTCTTTCCTCGGCAACAAATTGTCGACTGGCAGTTAGAATGGTAAATGCACTAATTTTGAGGTGTATTTGCTGCTATTCAATAATAGAGTGCTTTAAAGACTGAAGTACTGACTACTGGGTTGATGATAATCTGGGGAACAAAGTGTCCACTAGCGGTTATAATGGTGAATGAACTCATTTTGAGATGTATTGAACGATACAAATTTGCTGTTAATCAGTTATTGAGTAAGGGCGCGTTTACACGACCAAAGTTTTTATGACAAAGTAGGTTTGTCACAGAAAAATTTGCTCGTGTAAATGCCAAAATATGACAATGTTTCTTTAACAAATATATATGGTAAAGTTACTTCGATAAATTAAATTTGTCCGTGTAAACGGAGAACTTTGCTAAAGATTATGTAACAAAGAACATTGCTACAAGCGTGGAAAATGTGACAAAGATTTTGTTTCATCGCTGCAGGTAACTTTGACGAATAATATTTGGTCGTGCGAACACTGCAGCAAATATTTCATTGCCAAAGTTTATGTAACAAAGATTCTATGGCACATTTTCTTTACAAATAATTTGCTCCGTGTAAACGCAAAATGTTTGTCATACTTTCTTTGTTAAAGTTTCTGTGACATAGAAACTTTGCTCGTGTAAACGCGCCCTAATTCGGTTGTTAAACATAAGAACTGCGACACGAGAAAACCAACAAAGTGGTTGTGCGCCCAGCGCAGACTCAGATCAGCCTGGGCATCCGCCCAGTCTGATCAGAGTCTTCGCTGTCCGCATGGAGGTAGCTTAGACCCTTAGCTACCCGTTAAGTGCAAAGCGAAGAGTCTGTTCAGACTGGGCGGATGCCCAGGCTGATCTGAGTCTGCGCTGGGCGCACAACCACTTTGTTGGTTTTCTCGTGTCGCGGCTCACATGTACTTATTCGGTCATATGATGGGAGTTTACCCTTCCGAAATTATTGTAACCATGGAAATCAGTCTTGTGTAAAACATAGTTCCGAGCCACACCAGGAATGTCACTCAAAAGTCACCTGATTGTGTGCACTTAACATAGTCCAAAAAGCAAAATCGCACCTGTTCAATGTCCCACATAAGTCCGTTATTTTACCTTAGGCCGCCGAGCAAAGTTTATATTCACAGAAACCTTAACAAAGAAAGTATGACAAACATTTTGCGTTTACACGGAGCAAATTATTTGTTAAAGAAAATGTGCTATAGAATCTTTGTCACATAAATTTTGGCAATGAAATATTTGCTGCAGTGTTCACACGACCAAATATCATCCATCAAAGTTACCTGCAGCAACGAAACAAAATCTTTGTCACATTTTGCACGCTTGTAGCTTCTTTGTTACATAATCTTTAACAAAGTTCTCCGTTTACACGGACAAATTTAATTTATCGAAGTAACTTTATCATATATATTTGTCAAAGAAACATTGTCATATTTTGGCATTTACACGAGCAAATTTTTCTGTGTTTCTGTGACAAACCTACTTTGTCATAGAAACTTTGGTCGTGTAAACGCGCCCTTAAGTTCTTTGTTACATATCTTTAGCAAAGTTCTCCGTTTACACGGACAAATTTAATTTATCGAAGTAACTTTACCATATATATTTGTTAAAGAAACATTGTCATATTTTGGCATTTACACGAGCAATTTTTTCTGTGGCAAACCTACTTTGTCATAGAATCTTTGCTCGTGTAAACGCGACCTTACAGTTAATGCAGGAATGCACACCTGTTTAAAGTAGACGTGGGGCCGTATTCATAAAACGACTTAAGTGGTTGCTATGCTGTTGCTAAGGCTAAATTTCTTTGAAGGAGATTCACTATAACTATGAAATTTGCTCTGGAGGAACAGTCTTTGTAAGAAAGACTGTTCCTCCAGACCAAATTTCATAGTTGTAGGGAATCTCCTTTATAGATATTTAGCCTTAGCAACCGCATAGCAACGACTTAAGTGGCTTTATGAATACGGCCCGTGGTTTTCAGCTTGGACATGGGCATTTCTCTTAAATACAATCCCAAAGACCTAGGTCCGACTTAGATTTTTAAGATTGTTTAGAAAGGGAACCCCGCCTTATAACCAACAAAATGCGATATCTTAAAGCACAATTTGCATGATGGCTAGGCTCTCAGTGGCTGACAGAAATCATGCAAGCTTGCGATTGGCTTAATCGAGTTTGTTAATATTTTTTTACTGTAAAAAGAAATATGATGAGCTTTTGTAGTGCAAAATTTCTTCTCATTTTTTTGCAAAAACGGCAGAGGTTTTGCATGCAATACATGTGAAAATATAATGTATAACGTCTCGTTTACTAACTTGGTCGTTAACTTTGAAAAACCGGGCCCTGTTGAAAAAATATGCACATACAGTACCGTGCCAAAAGTGAGTCAACTTTTTCTAAAAACCCATAGACTTACATGTATTTTTCAGTACGCAAGAAAATTAACTGTCTGCCTACAGAATTGAACGAAAAATTATACCGTTAGAAAGTTTAATGATTATGGCAATAAAACATATTTTATTAAAATTTTTAATGACGCCTATTTGGACTGCAGTATTTTAAGTGCGGTTGGTCCTGATTTTTGTCCGTTTAACGGCGACGTTACCATTGACGTCAATGGAAAATTCGTGTTTCTAAATTTTCAGCGTTGTATAAACTGTTGTCTTTCGCAAACTAAAGACTCCAGGCTGTTGAGTAATTTTTGTATATTGCCTTATTCACCTACCTTTCTAACAGTATATATTTTATTGCGATCTGCTGAGCAGACAATTTTCTTGTACACTGACAAATGCACGTAAGTCAATGGGATTTTAAAAAAGTTGACTCACTTTTAGCACGGTGCTGCATCTTTAAACAATTAATTAATTCAATGTAAGTCTTAGCAGGAATATGGTGTGATGGCTCTGATGTTTATAATGGCCACGCGCTAAGAGAATATGATTGCAGAATAAAAGTGTAAAGATTTGTGAAAAGTAAGACGTTTATCTCATATTTCATCGTATTATGAATCTGACTTTTATAATAAACAAGTGAAACTCTAATGTTGCAAAATAAATCATGTAAATAGAGCATGCAGATTAAAGCGTGACATTGAATTACTTTTCTCCACTTGGAAACGACACACAGAGGAATTCGATCATTTATTTTCTAGAAACAAGAATCCATCTGACCCGCAATATGTGAATCAACATAAAAGCGAATGACCTTCGCGTGTGTACTTTCCAGCAGAGCAGGAGTCGTTTAATTGAGGCCATTGTTTCGTTAAGAGTGGAACCGGGATTACTCTTTCGCTAAGAGTTGGACCGGAATGGAATTCCGGTTTCACTCTTAACGTACATGGCGAAAGAGTGGCCAAAAATAAAATCAAGTACTGGGTGCAAAAGCTTTTCTTAGCAAGTTGACCAAAACTATTTCATAGGACGAGATTTTTCTTGGGATTTCGGATTTGAATAATACTCTTTCTTTAGTTTAAAATTTATTTCTTTGAAATTACAAAACACTCCAATACAATGTGATCGGAAGTTCAATATAATACAAATGGGATTCAGAAGGAAGTTTTTCAACTTTTTACTCTTTCTTTAAAACACATGACATGTATTAAGTAAAGCTATACCAGTTACCCAGCTAAATATGGAAAACATGAAACTGACAGTTAACAAAAGAGCTTCCCAGTTCTGAAAATGACACTTTATTGCACCACACGGTTTGTTGAATAATGTTTTCCCACCTCCACGATCGATCCCCCGCTTCCCCGTCTTTCGGATGAGACTTTAAACCGAGGTCCCGTCTCCATATGACCTCGTTGTTGGTGGGACGTTAAACCCGAGTTCACTCACTCACTCACCCACCTCCACCTATACAGGTACCATATACTATTGTGCTAGGTGCCAGCTCCCGCGGTTGATTGTTAATATAAAAAGGTAATTTCGGACATCCGAGCTGAGACTACCTGTAAAATCTCTCTTTAACTTCCATTTCCTTGACCCTTTGAAAATCTGAAACAAAATAGAACATTTTGTCCATAAGACACCTATGATGTCTCCGTATTCTACGTGGTACTAACCCCATGCCCCCACGCCTAAACACAAATACACACACACACGATAACAAATCTGGAAACATAATTAAGCCTTAACTTTAATCAAGAGATTCGGCCCAGTATTAAAGTATTAAGCTTTTGCAAAATTGATTTATGTAGGCAGCCTGACAGGCTGAATGAATTCTTTGGGATAAAATTCCTGATGTATATAACGACTATGAAAATACATGTAAAAACTACTTGCTTACATGTTTAAGGCATGAATCCACAGTATGACAGTTAGTATGTAGAAAAAGATTCATGTATACATTTCCGCTGGGGGGCATCGCGTTTAGGCTCCAGTGTTAAGTTAAAAAAAAGAATTAGTTATTTTAGCTTATATTGTCAGTTACAACCAAATGAAACACCCATGCAGTGTTGAAAAAAAGACCATACTATTTCATAATGTTTATTTTCTGTTTAAGAGGCGTGATTAGTATACCCTGTTAAAATTCATTTCCAAACTGATAAACATCTTACTGTCCAATCTGGTGCACGTGGAAAAAAGTGCAAAATCGACATGTACTTTAAGTGTCACTAGTCGAACCTTCCATTCAGCAATTTTTGACTACAACACATCAGTGTACCTTAAGTAAAAATGTAACCGGTATCATTTCATGATTGTGTAATAAAAAAGAGGAATAGCAAAATATGGGATTTCAAAGGTATTACGTTTTTTTGTATGCCATTAATTTCGAAGAAGTTGAAGGGCATATTGATTTCGCCTTGTCCGTTCGTCAGTTCGTCCGTTCGTCAGTTCGTCAGTGCCATCTGATACAGCGATATTCCCTGAGAACCACTAGGCCAAGGGCTTTGAAATTTCATATATGGATTGGCGGAACGGTATTTTTTTTCTCCGTCGAACTTGTACTTTTCGAGTTACCTCCCCTTTATCAAATTTAAAATGAAATCTTGTTACCTAGATATCTCAAGAAGTACTTGGCCTAAGACGATGAAATTGTATATACGGCTTTGAGGTGAAATATACAAAAACTGATCAACTTTTGGGCAAACTCCGTCAAACTATTATTGAGTTATGGCCCTTGTCGGAATTTGGCATTTTCCAACTTTTGAACCGCTTATCCCATGAAACTGAGTTTTGGTATGTAGGTAGTCCTTGATGTGTTAAACGTTTTATAAAGGTCAAGTAACTCTAAATTTATCAATAATGGAGTGATTCCCCCTGTAAATTATTACTTATGCATCTACTGGGAGTAAGAACCACTGGGCCTAGGGTTTTGAAGTTTCACTAGGGATAGGTCATGAAAAATGAGCGGACACGTATTGTTTTACTCCGTTAAACTGTACTTTGGGAGTTACCTACCCTTTACCAAAGTTAAAATGAAATCTTGTAACCACGATATCTCAAGAAGTATTTGATCTACGATGGTGAAATTTTGTATACATCCTTGGGGTGAGATATACAAGAATTGATTAAAAAAATTTGCAATTTCTGTCATAAAATGATTGAGTTATGGCCCCAAAATTTGGCAGTTTTCCAACTTTTTAACCGCTTAACCTAGTAAGCTGATTTTTAGTATATTAGTAGTCCTTGATGTGTTAAATGTTTTTATAAACGTCAGATTACTCTGTTTATTACGGAGTTATTCCCCTTGTTAGTCAATACTTATGCAGCTTTGGGGAGCAAGAAACACTGGGCCTAGGGTTTTGAAATTTCATATATGAATAGTTCATGTAAAATGAGTGGATCCTTATTTTTTCTGTCCTCTGTCGAACTTATCCTTTTAGAGTTACCTCCCCTTCATCAACATTAAAATGAAAATTTGTTACTTGGACGATGATATTTTGTATACAGCTTTGAGATGAGATGTACAAGAAATGATTAACTTTTGGGCAAATTCGGCAAAAATGATTGAGTTATGTCCCTTGTTGGAGTTTGGCATTTTTCCAACTTCTAAACCCTTTAACCTAGGAAGCTGATTTTCGGTATATAAGTAGTCCTTGATGTGTAAAATATTTTGGTAAATGTGAGGAGGTTATTCACCTATGTTTAGACTTTCGGACTTAGCCAAAACAAAAAAAAATAACAAAAATCTATTGGTTAATTTTAAATAGGAAGTTGATACTTGGCATACAGCTTTGAATCAGTACGTATATACGACGGACGATTGAAAAGTTCTGAGCCTAAGGTACGTCTAGTGAATCTGCGAATGCGTGCTTAACACGAATGCAATAAGTTGTCATTCACTAGCTTTCGGTGAAAGTTGAAGGTTTTCTTTTTTACAGCGCTTTAAACATAAGAGGGGTGGCATATTTTTAAAATAACATTTAAAATCTATTTGCCTTGCATTACTTTGAAAATTGATTCTTCACATTATACACGATTTAAATGGTTCTTATTGTAGTAATTGCAAATATGATGATTTGTCAATAGTTTGGTTGAAAAACAAAATATTTTGGCATCTGGTGGCTTTACCGTAAACCCATTAATATTGCAACGCTGAAATTTAGAGACCTATATCCTACTTTCGTGTTTGTTAGGAACATTGTGAACAAAACCAAACAATGTTTACACACAAATAAACATCTTACATGATTTTCGTAAAAACGATTTAAAAGATATCCACCCCATGCGACTCTGACATGCAGAAACTCTCAAAATATACACTTCCTGAAAATTATTTTTTTTTTCTTTTTATTCTGAAATGGAATAAATTTATGTTTGCGTATATCATCAATTACCGGAATGCTGTAGGATATATATTTGCAAAATGTTTATCTCTGCTAAAGTTATGGTCGGTCAAAGAGTTATACAGTTCACTCATGGGGGAAACTGTAAATGGTTAAGTGTCATCCATTTGATATTTAGCATGTTTAAGTTAAATTCCCGAAATTTGGTGATTGTTGCTCTGTAGAATGGCTGTTTAAAATCAGTAACTCCAATACACTTTAAACTTTTCAAAACATGGTTAGGCTCAGGACTTTTCAATCAACCTTCTTCTGCTGATTAACTTCTGGGGAATTTGCATGATTATTAACAGGCTTAGACAGTGTAAAGTTTCACCTTTAGTGGCAAGCACATGGTTGGGGGCATTGTGTTTCACAAACACAGTTTCTGGGTTTTTTTAGTACATCCTATCATCTATAATATTGTCAATTATTCCCCTTTTCTGGCTTAATTATAGGGAAACATGAGTATTTAGGTTTTGTGCCTTATATATCTATGTTTGGTCGCGGCAGCTTTGTGACCAATTAAGTTAAAAAGAGTTGTTCATTATGGTACCCGCTCATGTTCTATTTAAATTCAATATCGTGGCTGGGATGTGGAATTTGAGTGACCGAATTTTGGCCAGTTAAACTAATTCAAATAACTTTAATTTTTATCCCACTGTGTTTTCCATTGGAAGATCAAATAATTACGTCACACTAATTTCAGTCCGTGCCAACGTACTACTTGTGAATATTATTAAAGCAGTTGTTTCTTTTCCCTAGCTCATAGAAATTAATAAAATCAATTTTTATTTCTAGTGTCATTTGCCTGGGTCAATATCCTCGTTTCTTTCAGGAAACTAACCTGGGAAGTGATGCAAGGGTTCTATCTTTAGATGGCGTGTCATTAACAATGTGGCAGACTCCTATGTTTAATGGATTAAATTAACGTACATAATGGCTGGAAGCTTCAGTTTGGATTATTATCTACAGGACACTTGCACTGAGTAGGGATTTCAGGTGTTTTTTAAAAATGCAAATTTACTTATTTTTACCTATTTTATGAGAAAGCATATTCAATTTCCTCTAAAATGATATGTATATTATTAGAATAGGGTGCTTGGTTCAAAAGTTATGACATGTTTTAGACAAGCCATTGTGACCAATTTTGTAATCATGCTCCAATGTATTCAGTATACGGGCTGATGGCACCGAATTTCACATTCATTAAGCATAAATTGGGGCAAGGATTTAAGTCTTTTACTTATAGTCTTATTCATATACACTGTATGATGCAGTAATATGGGCGGCAACTTCAGCAAATATTTTTGAGTGGTTCACTCGTTTCCATGGTAACCAGGTTGTCAATTTCTGGTTCAAAATGGCAGCGAAATCGGAGTTTTATATGAAGCGAATAATGACAAAACGACAGAATATGATAAAGAACACTCATAAATGATACAATGCATGAAGCAATTATTAAAGATGCACCATTTACTAACATTTTTATTTGTGAGTTTGTTTCCATGGTAATGAGGCGGCCATTTTCTTGTTCAAAATGGCCGCTAACACGGAGTTTCCATGATAAAAAGATATCAAATGCAAAATAAAAAAAAAATAGAAACAGTCACAAATCCTAAAGGTAGTTTAACACAATTCAGTTATACAAGTTTTACAATCAAGTCCAACTTATTCATTCATTTGGAAAATCCGATAAATCCGATAATTTTGGAAAGACAACCCAAATTGACTATTTGTACAGGTAATCGCAGGGATTATCTTACTTGACTCGATTTATTGGCCCACTGTGTGTGCAGCTAATCGATTTTACCTATGGTTTATCACCGTTCCGATAGCGAATTAAAGGCCATTATTACTAGAAGTAACAGAGCCTTGACTAATTTGCTTATATCATCGCCACATACGAAATCATTTCTTCTGAAACTTGAATCTCGGTGCTTTGAGAAAAAACATCGACCAGAGTATATGAAACAATATTGGCGTAATAAAAACTTTCTTGTATTGTAATGAAGTCTGTTTTAGGCTTTTGTTGTAGAAGTGAACAAGACTAACGGGTATAATTAAAAACTATAATATCCATGTATACGCTAATCATGTTGTTCGCAATGCACTTTTCCATCTTTCTTTTAACCCAAAAAATGCCTGGCTCCCTATAAAAGTGACATCAGACGCTGCAGAATGCGGCGTCTCATCGAGTCCGTCACTGTTTGCAGTGACTACAGGAAATTCTCATAAACAGAAAAAAAGCCACTATGCAGTTATGGGTTCAAGTCAACAACAACAACAACAAAAAAAAATAATAATAATTACTTTTCATTTATTTTATTTTTTTTCATATAAGAATCTCTTCCGCGTGACAAAGAAATATAAATTTATCGTACCACAAACACCCCTTATATTTTGGAATTACATCAGCGAATAGCGTAGACTCCGATTAGACTGTTTCTGAAAACCAGCTTGATCTGAGTCTGCAAAATTTGCCCTTCGGCCAATTACTCTATAATGCGTGATAAATTCAACTGCCCCAAACTTTTAAGATAATTACAGTACTAGTCTGGATTAGCGTTTATCAATTTACTCAAACTAATCTCTTATAGGGAATCATAATTGTTTATGCGAACAGTGATGGTTCGGATCAGACTGCGTATTTTGCTACGCTTATCTGGTTCTTTGCTGATAAGTCTGATCAGTTTGCGCATCAGCATAAGCTTATGATCACAGGTCTTGGTGAATGATATTCTTTGGAATTTTGGAATAATTCCGATTCCGATAGTTATGTATTTACCCAATAAGACATTGCGACCGCGCAAACTAATCAACGACTCTGGTCTTAGCAGTTTGTGCAGGCTTATCTGAATAGCTTATAAACTGTTGATTTACAACTTGAGCAGATGCGAAAATAGATCAGAAAAAGCTGATGTGCAGGCTGATATTTTTTATTCTTTTCCTGTTCAAACATAGCATATTCAAATAAAAAAAAACAACATTATTATTTAAAAGAAGGATAAATAAAATACGATAACAGTTTTGTATATAGTTGTGTTATCAAGCAACGATATTTGCGTTTCTTTAAGATGTTAAGACTGTCATAATCTGTTGATGACGAATGGTTAATGTCACGCCGTTTATTACGTTTGGATATATCAATTATCGGTCATAAAAAAACGAGATTACCTGGAGCAAACTGTCATAAATAATAAGGGTATTGCACTAACAGATAAAGATCAAATATTTAATTTGCAGATTATTTGTTTGTTTGTTCGCAAAATGATCAGAATATTTCTCAAAACTTTTAAATACAAAGACTGAGCACACTGATCGGTCTCTAATCTGCAAACAAAACTACATTATCTAGTAAGGTGTTCTGAAACAGTTTGAGAGGAGGAGCAGACTGGTTGCAGTTACAACACAACGTTTCTCACCAGACTAGTCTTGGTCTGCGCTGTTGGCACACAATTACATTTAACGATTTTGATATGAAGATAGAAAAGCTT
This sequence comes from Ctena decussata, assembly GCA_963989385.1. Classification (NCBI taxonomy): domain Eukaryota; kingdom Metazoa; phylum Mollusca; class Bivalvia; order Lucinida; family Lucinidae; genus Ctena; species Ctena decussata. Next base: position 20,664,754 of record OZ022511.1, on the reverse strand, counting down.
ATTCGCGCAAACTGATCATTACCATTAGTAGGTGACACAATAGTTTTATAATAAATAATACTGCAGTTTATGCAATCTCAGATAAGTGCCTATTCTATTCGCGCAAACTGATCATAGTCCTCATTAGACAACCCTTTAAGTTTTCAAAGGAACTGAATGGAAGTACTCTTTATTTACAATAATCAAATTGTACTATCTTCAAGACGTGTAATAACAGGCAGCGAATATTTGATATTTTGTAGTCAGATCACAATACATGCACTTTTTGAGAGTTTTCAGTATGCGATGTTGGCTCAAAAGATGTTTTGTAGATATATTGTGAAGACACGGAACCGGCTGCGCAGCTAGTAATGTGTTTTGTAAAAACAAAGTTATGACAGTAGAATTAGCAGAATATTGAGTATAAAAAGAGTTTGTTACGTCAATTAGATTTTATTGAATAATGAAGCGCTTCGCTCTTTTATTTCATTCAATTCTGCACCTTTATGGTAAAGACAATAATTTTGACGCCACTTCTTATTTCAATCATCGGGAGACAAACTGTGAATTACTAAATCTACTATCTATTCCACGGAATTGCAATTAATTAAAAAATACGAACAAAAAATGTGCGTCTTAGATAAGCCTGCACATTTCTGTGTCAATATCATTTATTTATTCATTTATATGCATTTAAGCCGTTATTTAGCTGTTTTATGTGAAATATTCCCGTTGTTTGATATTTCGCCAGAATTTATAATTTGACGAGTATATTTTGATAAAAAGTATAAATAATACAAGCAGGACAGAAATGACACATTTAGAAAATACATTGACAGCAAAAACAAGTTTAAATCATAGAAATATAATGACATACGCAAGTGCTAATAAATAAAGAACAATTTTCTTCCAATCTTTTTTTTTTTCAGAGAAAGCAAACGAAAAGTGAATATATTACTTTCACAAGGAAGAAAATGTACTCATTTGTTTTTGCAAATTTATTAAATGATGTCTTTCTGCATATTTAATTAGAAATTTTAATATTGGTAGTGTGTGTGTGTTTGACACAGTGAAAGAATCGGTACACAGCAATTAATTCGCAGTCTGGTCAGGGATCCCGAGCGTCGCTTGCAGATTAGCAATAATGATAATAAAATTATTTTCAGTATTCATGCGTCGATATAGCAATATTGCAAATCAATTATAAAGATCTGATAAAAATGTGTACACTTAAGCTAAAATAGCCAGGGGGAACTCGGACAGGTATTGCTTCACGCTAAGTGTAGACGATTTCTAAAAGTAGATTCGGGTGCATTTGTGACAATTTAAAACTAGTAAGTTTGTAAAAACCCTTAAAATCCCCCAATTAATTTTCATTTTTTCCCAATAAAAATTATAACATTAGAAAGAAAATTTATTGCAGATATGGAATCCGTATGCATATTTTATGCAACTTTATATTTGAAAAAGATATTGGGAATAAAAGAAGGATACCCTCTGCATTTTCAGTGCTGTTTACTATATAAGTATTGCATTTAGAGGGTCACATTTTCAACCTAAAAATCCCCCAATTTAATATTAACGTAAAATTATGAAAAAATATGTAAAGGATAGCACTTAAATTGAATATTATGAATCTGTATGCATATAAATTCAGTATTAATTAATATTTTTACAATTTTCTGTGAACCATTGGTTTCCTATTCAATCCAATGCATTTCTCTACACAGATAATATCGATTAGTGTCAACTCGTATGATCAGATAAGTTAGGCTTGTTGCAAGCATTATTTAGTGGTTCAGCTGTTTCCATGGTAACCAGGATGCCATTTACTTGTCCGAAATGGCCACGAAAACAGTGTTTGCAGGCCAAACTGAAAGAGATGACATTACGAGAAAAGAGGATAAAGCAAATTCACAAATGGTCTAGTGTGTGCCTCTGTACCTAGTTAAAGCTGGAACATTTGCTCGCATTTTAATTGATTCACTTGTTTCCAAGGTAATTTGGTGGCTTCTTTGTTGGTCAAACTTTCTGTAAAATCTGCATTTCTATGAAAAAGAAGGTAAAGCCCGAAATGCACGTCTCGCTTACCACCTCTCGCAACAGATAAAAGTCACTACCTTATTCGTGAAATTAAATACATCTGTAAGATATGCTTATATTGCAAAATATCACGCACATCTGTCAGTAAATATAACATATTCTTGTAAAATATATAGCTCATCCAAGCGTGTTTATGTGTTGTCATACATGAGTAAAGAACAGTTCTTTGATCATTCGGGACCGTAATAAATAGCAAATAACATAAAGCATCAGTCTCCCCGTACTTGGTTAATTTGTTGGTAGGATGGGGTTTAACAACTCTTTGAAACAGTATTTCAATTTGTGTCGAGCTGTCTCCCAGAGAGGGAGAGAAAGAAAAGATATGACAGGCGAGAGAAGAAATATCCAAATTACCCCACCCACATCTACTGCAAACACAGTAGACCCTTACTCTTCTATTATCCATATACAATAGTTGGACGCCTCGGCACTGAAATTTACCGGGCACCATCGCCCGACCGCAACCATCCCCCTCCTCCCCCTTCCCACAACCACCGTACTTAGAAACGTATCCCCGGGTTTACTATAATAATGCAGCTCATGTTTTTTTCCATTCCTTTAGGGTGGTCATTTGACAGCTAGAAAACGGTTAAATTGAAGTTCAGTGCAACTAATGTTAAGTGCAGTGTGGCAGCCATATAAAAAGTGTCACCATACTTCACCATGCATAGTGAATATTACATAATGGAATATTTGGGCTCATTCTGAGTCAGTTCGAAAATAATGCCGCTGAAGCCGGGGGGCTAGGGGGACATTGGCAGTGTTGCAACATTAAATTACTGCACTTGAACTGACTCAATGAAATCAAGTCTCTTTTAGGCCTACCCGTTTCTTTAATGTCTGCCTTATTTCCTGAAGACCTTTCAAGATCTATTCTTAGTAAAGAACACCTGATACAAATCCTTGAAATATTTTCACTGACCACAGAACGTTCCTTTCATGATTTATTTTTGGCTGACCAGTTGACAATGTTTGTCAGCTGATCAGTAAGTAACTTAAAGACCCTTTATTTGTATAATCTTTTATTGTGAGTTATCGCTGCAAGCTTCTTACTAAAGATTCATTTTTGTACATGACCCTGATATAGTTTAAACAAATAAAACATTGTTAAGTTTCATTTAAAATCGTTCGGGTACTATAAATTTGCAACTAAAATGATCTTCCAATAAACGGTAAAAATACAGCGTACAAACCTGGCGCGCGTTTTCATAATATTGCATAGTTCGACGGGGAACCAGGAAAGGAACTAGTACTTTGTGGAGCTGTTTTCCCATCATTTTTTATTATTATTATTTCAGCATTTTTTTAGGATTAGAGACATTGAAAAAGTTGAATATGGAAATCCGCATCTGTAGCAGTAAATTTGGTTATCGAAACACATTGTTTCCCTTACTCTTTGCAACAGCTATGGGATTCAATATATATGCTCATAAACCCAAATTCTCATTTATCACCAAACGTGAAGGTTGATTTAGACGTTCTATCACTGTGAGTAGAAAGTACTATGGAGACTTTAAGGTGCATAGTCCAAATTTAGCAGCGGCCGCAGCAGACTTAGTGCGATAACAGAAATTGATGGTACCAAAATGTATCTCGTCTTAAAATAAATATACAAATTTAAATAACAACTTCATTCAGGACTGACAAAAGAAAAAAAGTCCAAGCTGATATTCATCTTGGCTTTGCACTGTTTGACCAACACAAAGGCACTGATGAAATGACGCATTTTACGACCTTTTCAAGGGCATTCAGTCATATGAAAGGATGTGTGCAATGGAACCCTGTTCACGGTCGAAAAGAGTTTTGCCTACAGCGAGAATCAAACCGCGCTAGCTCAGTGCTAAATCCACTGAGCTACGGAGTACTCCTTAAATGTATGCTGATCTTTAATTGTCGACTGCGATACTTTTGATATACTTGGAATAAAATCTTTTGAATTGTGACAGAAAATGATATGAGAATATGAATTTTATGGCAATTGAATTTATGTTGATATGTATGTGTTCACATAATTTTCATGCGGGGAAAATGCCAAATAATTCTGATTAATGCCGACCAAAGTTGGTTTACGGTAAAATAATAAATTTTGCAGATACTTTAACTTTCGCTTTCCTTTGTTTTGTATTTAAAAATGTATGGAAAATAGCAAAACACAATAATTTAGATAAAAACTGACTCGATTAAATTTGCTTAACACAATAAATATCGACTGCATAATCATAGTTTCGGGGGAGCCCTCGATCAAGTGATGAAAAATCCTGACGTCAAATTTAGCGTAACGGCGAGTGGAGAAACGTCATTAATATCGTCGATACCATGTCTCCAAACAATGATTTCCGCGGCATATAAAATAGCTCATGGCATAGAGGTGGAATGTTTTTTGAAGATTATAGGTCTGAGAATTCGAATCTGAGTGCCTCGGTTTTGCAAAACAGTTATTTACCTGTTAAAATTCGGCTTATTTCAGTCAAATTGCACTAGCTTTCTTGTTAATGATCGAATTTTACCGAGGCAATCAATCTCGTAAAGGTCACTATCTCAGAATTTATTTGATTGGTCAGTCTGACTAATCACGCTTACACGTTGCCGCGGAAACCGTTTCAAGACACCCCACTATGTTGTAAACAATCGGAAAAATGCGGCCACGTCAGAATGACGTTAAGTGAAAATCGACGGTGGTCAGTGGTTACCAAACGTTATTTTACGTGTAAAATAGAATTTTTGGCACTGAAAATGCCCTATAATTAAAAAAGAAGGCTGTTTCAATTTCTCTGCATAAAAATAATGACAAAATTCTTGTAAACTAAAACAATACAACGTGGTAAAAAAGGGGCATTTTTAGCGCACAACTAGTAAATTACGCGATGACGTAACGTCATCTGAACCCCCTACACTGAGTAACAAAGCATAATGTATACATACACTAAATGTGTGACATAATTCCAGCGAAGGCTGGAATCATACCGCTCATGGACACATCATGTTTTCCCACCAGTTAAACAAAGGAGAACTACCGATATCAGGCCCGGATCCAGACCACCACCTACTGGTGGGGCTCTGGATAACTCGTGGGGCTGGGAGGTGCTAAGGTGTTTGTTTGTGTGTACGTGTGTGGGTGAGTGGGGGGTTGAGAGGGGTGAAGAGGGGTGGGGGCTTGGAAATATATGATATAATTAGGGATCAGTTTGATGAGAATTTTGATAGTGTCTTATTTGCTTTGAAATATATGCTGTGATATCGCATTAGAATCGCCTCGCCGAGGCGATTCTAAAGAGACGCCACAACATACATTTCTTATGTAACCACATAAATTAATTATCTCAAACTGTCTTCAGACACTCATTATTATCTGGAACCAACATATTATGCATAACTCAGAGGCGAGATGGCGGGGCTGAAGCCCCAATGCCCACCCCCTGGATCCGGGGTTGGATATCACAAACCGTGTTAAATTATTTTCCGAATTGTTTGTCGACGCCACTATGACATGAAATATCAATTTAATACGGTAGTTAATAAACTCTTCTTAAACGAGGCTCGCCCCAGCGCGCACATAACGTCGTAATGCCGTCGTATTGACATCGATGCGACGCCATTACGTCGCATCGACTTCAGTACGACGTCCATACGACTTCATGTGCCCGCTGGGGTCTAAGCTTGAATTTATGATGACAGGGCATTAATTCAAAAAGATGTAGGTTGGAATGCCTTACTGATCGTCCGATCGATCTAAGAAAATATCTCATTATAAAAGAACCGGATACTATATACAGGGGTTACAACCTACGTCATAGCGCGCGTGACAGAATTAATTATTCGACGGCCATTTAGAAGAAACTCTGACAGATTCTCCGTTGTAACATATAAGAGACAGGATTTTAACACAAGATAAAACGGCGAGTCGGTGCCTACATATACATATGGTCAAGATATATAGGGCATGATTCTTCAAAGGGTGGGACATTATAAAACGTTTCACCAAAATTTTTGATGTGGACAGCTGAGATAAACATGCATTAAGGCAGAGTCGATACAGATCACTGTGGTGAAGCGTTATCAGATTAAGCAAGTATTTTATGGTGAATTCCGGTAATATTGAGTCCAAAACATCTAAAGGTACCAGATCGACTAGATATTTGGTTGTTTCAGTGTTTGCCAAGCCTTCATTATGCAAAATAGTTGCCAAGCCTTCATTATGCAAAACAGTTACCTTATTAAGGCCGCTGATAAAACGATTATGACGTCAGCGCTGTGACGTAGGTTGTCACCCTTGTATATGAATATACTGCGACAGGCTGTATGCTTCGTGATCGTTGGCACTTTGCTGTTCTCTTTAATTACACACCGATGGGTCGGGCCTCAGACTTTATGAGGGGTCCCGCCTGAAAACATTCTACTGAGTTGGCAGGGCAGTTGGTTGGAGCTTGATGATCCGTCTTTGGTCGGGTCTATTGGGTTTCAACTGTTGTACTTCCTTCCTTTCGCGTTTCAGCGTTGTTTTTGCTGATGAGTAACTATCTTGTTTTATTGCAGCATTTTCGATCCATTAATGTGTTAGAAAGTCTTTAATGTGTTAGAAGCTCTTATCACAGACCACATACCGTGTTATCTTATGAACCACAGCAGAGCCAGGGATGGGGATTCAATCGATTTTTCATGCGCATCACTCTCTCTCCGATTAATTTATAACTGACCGTTTTAAGGCTGGGCTTCTGTTCTGGTATATTATTATTGTCATACTTGGGGGTGATCGGGTGGTGCAATGGTGCTGTGTGTAACTTCAAGTGCCGGGGCGTCCTACTGATTTGGAACATTGTAGGGCAAGGGCCTACTGTGCTTGCAGTTATTTCTAAATAAATTATAGGTTTGAGAAAATCAAACTGTTTCCATTGTAAGAATTTAAGGTTGCATCTCACTTATAATTCGAGAGGAGCATGGCATACATTGTATGCCATGCTCCTCTCGACTTATAGGTGATATGACGCCAGCGATAGTTTATCATAGCAACTATGAAATAACCAACTGTTGTACTATGTATGCTCCTTTACCCAGTTACCGGTGTTTACCAGTTACCGGTGATTTCCAAAGTACGCCAAATTTTTGTTTACGTCACTGCAATTGGCATACATGAAGTTTTGTTTTTGAGCTGTCCAAATCTTCCGCTAACTGTCAGTCCTTTTTAACTCACGAAAGGTAATATTTATTTCTTAATTACTGATATATAAACATAGTTTATAAATCAATTAAGATCACCGGTAACTGGGTAAAGAAGCATACATTAGCAGAATGACGTCTCGATGACGTCACTTTGATATCAATATGAGCTCTTAGTTGCTATGATAACATTTTCATGACGTCATTGGTATAGGAGCATGACATTCATTGTTTGCCATGCCCCGCCAATGTTTCAATGACATTAAAAACTGAAATTCTTTCAACAGGAACTTCAGATTTTTTTTCAAACAAACAATTATCCTCAAGTCATTTAATTACGTGTTGGAAGTGAAATAAGTCAGTACTATCCAGTGTCCAAATTGTTCTACGGATTTTTCAAAATTCGGAATTTAGAATTCGAAAGTGTGAAATAATGTGGAAATGAAAGTGGGCCAGATGGGCAATTGTATGGAACACAGTTGAGGACGACAAAGTACAAACTCTCGATATCTCAAAGTCGAAATTTATCTAAAACTACTGATAGCTCAAACTAAATTTTCTGGTCCCAGAAAATTTACTTTGAGATATCAGTAGTCTAAGATAAAAGGAGTTGAAAAGTAAGCATAAAAAATAGAAATCGTGTCCACACCGTATTCTTTGATATAGAAGGGTACTTTGAGATATTATTATTTGAAATAACGAGAGTTTACTGTAGTGTTGTTTTTTCTTCTTCTTTTTCGGGGTTTTTTTCCTCTCTCTTATTTATTTTTTTTTTTTTTTTGTAACGACGCGATTGTCTCTTTCGAGCACTTAAGAAATTGTGCTGAAAATACTGTTCTTTCATTGACTGCATCGTTTCCTGGTAATAAACTCTTCAAATACACGCTAAAATGATTAAATTACAAAACATGACTGTCTAAAATAGGAAGTAGTGAGAAATCATGTTTTTCGCAGAATCATCAGATCTTATTTCCCTAAGCAATGAGAAGAACTGCTGTGTCATACAGAGCAGTTAAGATAAAAGCTTTATATTGAATTGCCTTTCTGTGTTGAAGAGAAGACAGAAGAGTTCGGGTTTTCACTGAATCCAATGGAACGGTTTCTGAAAGGCACTTGACGTCGGAATAAGGTCGCAATGACGTCGATGCGACGTGATGACGTCGCATCGACATCAGTGCGACGTTATTTCGACGTCATGTGCCCGCTAGATTAAGTCTGCTTTGCTCTGCTATAAGACATTAACACTAAAAAGCTGAAAATAATTGAATTTGCAAAGAGTAAAGATACAGATGAGGAGACTCATGATGAGTCAACTCATCTGTTTGCCTCTAGGCTTTGAATTCTCAATCCGAAGCTTCGACGATGCCTGTTTTAATTTTTACAGATGTAACGTTTGATTTTTTGCCCACTGGGCACACACCACTGGATCAACATACGGTTTAGGGTTGAATCAACGTTGATTCAATGTTGATTCAACATTTTATGTCTGCTGGGTGCTCTTGTGGCACTTTAATGGATAAAAAGTGTGTTTAGCTAAAACGAAACTAGCGATGAAATGTTTCGACTTACATGAAAGAACTTTCGATACTTTCTCTTATTGTGCTTGTGATAAAAATCATGTGTGTTTCACATCTGAAAAATCTGGAAATCATAGAGTGAAGATGAAAAGGTTCATGTGCAAAATCAAACAGTCTGTTCAACATCGAAATGTCATCGTATTCACGTCGATGCGACACGATTACGCCGCATCGACGTTAATATGACGTCATTTTGACGTCATGTATCTGCTGGTCTGAGTCAAGCCTCAAGCTAATTGAGGCACCATCCTGAATATGTAACAGAAGGTTGGCGTCTGACTATCAATGTCTGTGGTCCAAATGTTTGTTTCATACTGTATTAGCTTGTGATGTTTAAAAGTGAGCACTCGCTTATAGGCAGCGTCTGAAATTCAAAGCTCCGTAGGGAGAAGAACTCTATAAGTAGGGAGAAGAACTCTATAAGCACTCAGCTTTCGTTCTAATCCCAAGATTGTATAGTATATATATATATATATATATATATATATATATATATATATATATATATATATATATATATATATATATATATATATATATATATATATATATATATATATATATATATATATATATATGTATGTGTGTTACAATTCAAAACGAATAAAATATGTTTAAACCAAAGCGCCGTAGGAGCTTTGAAAGAGCGGGAGCTCTATGGTATAGGCTTGGTAAGGCATATTTTTACATTTACCATACATTACTTTCAATGACATTTCTTTCGTTACAACACGAATTTAGAATGGTTTGAATAGAAAACAACAAAGCAACAAGAAATAGAGATCGCACAGTCTTTCTGTCGCTGCGTTACGTAATGATGTCAAACGTTCGGTTTGAGAAAAACAAGATGGTGTCAACGCTAACCGCTTCTGTGACGGTAGATCACCACGACGTCAGCAAACAAAAAGCAAGGAGGCTGAGCGTCGGGTGAAAAATAGAAAGCGCCTTAGAGAATATGCCGTCGCATTTGTTTCTTTTATTTTATTTTATCCAATAGGGCATCGCGTTTGCAAGTGTAATTTATGTAAATTTTGAGTATTTTCAAGTGTGATGAAGTATCATCTGTAGGGATAGCTTTACTGTACAAGTATTTATGTACGAATCCTGCAATGAAAAAATTGTTCAATTCTATTGCACTACTCTGAACTCTGGAGAGCATTGTAAAGAGCGATGTGCTCGCCTACAGGTTGTGCCTGTTTCATAGTACTGAGAATGGTAAAAAGAAAAAGGGTTACTCAGTTGAAATTAAATTCATCTTAAAGGATCAGTCTATTAAGGTATGGGCACGTTGACCTCTGATAAACATTTGTCTAACTATTTGCGTTTGATGTTGATAGATTTGTCAGGAAGCAGAACATTTGTCAATGACATTATATCTGTGTCAGCCAGGAAACAGTGGAAAACATCGAGGCTGTCTTGGAAAGTTATAGGTCAGGGCCCAGTTGTTCAAAGCATCGGTAGGCTAACGAGCTCGTTAAGAGGTCAACTCGTTAAGTGTTTTACGACTTTATAGCCAAATACACTAATTTTCTTGTTGAAAATATGTTAGAAGCTTTAGCAATGCAAAAGCTTTTCATATTTTTTTATCAACAAAAAATATAGGCATTTTTGAGTTATTAACGTTTGAAATTTTAACTTCACGTTAACTAACGACGTCGTTAGTTTTGAACAATTGGGCCCTGATCGAGTTTTTAGAAAAGTAATTGTAAATCCAACAGTTAATGTCCTGTGTCTCCATAACCATTACGTCTTTTAGAGCGGTACAAAACGCAAGCCGCTCATTACCTCCTATGTTCAATATGCCAAACCTGCTTAAGTCATAGGCTAAGGGCAGAGGCTCAGACCAGCCAGTGCTTCTGTGCAGGCTTATCAGAGCCTTTGCTGTTCGCTTTCAACATGTATGGACACATGGGAATCAGGCACAAAATGAAGCCCCTAGCTGGACTTCACGGATTCACAGACAGGCGCGAGTATTCAGTGCTTTACATTATTTGCAGCTACTTTACGCTCCCTTACTGTGTATTCACAGGGTATAATCGATTCCTCTAATTTTCGCTTCCTGCAGAGACTGTCCGTCATATTTGGCTTCCGCTGAGACTGTCCGCGATCTCTTGCTTCCTGCCGAGACTTCAGTACTTGACAAACCACACTATTTCATACTATATGCAAGGGAAGTTACCTGTAAGTCGTACAGGTAAAGACGCCTGTCTGTAGTGTAAGTGCAGTTGTATCCCTTAGATTAGGGTACCGCGACGGCGCTGACTGGACAGGTAGATCAAGATAATCTACCCAAGCAACAGTAAAATTGATCATTTCTGAAAAGCTCCATTCAACTTCATTAACATCAGCCCCCTCCCCCCTTTTTTTCTCGCACCTTTTATTTATTCACATTTTTTTAATTAATTTATTTAATTTTTCTTATTTCTATGAATTAGTGTGATTGAATTATTGTTTGCAGTAGTTATGCTTTTAAAATTATGTGCGGTAGTATATAATGATAATTATAGTAATAATAGTAAGAAGAAGAAGAAGATGATGAAAAAGAAGAAGAAGAAGGAGAAGAAAAATAATTTGCAATGAACTTGATTTTCAATATATAGCACCTCTGATGTCATTTTTATATTATCTCCAGATTCTAGTGCTCCTTATTATTACTTATTATACCCAAATACCGGGGAAAAACTGACAACAAGTAAAATTGCTGAAGCTATCCCAGAACTTGGATTCTTGTTGATTAACTGATAAACAGGAAAAACATAATGTACTAACGGCTAGTCCATCATTTGAAATTGTTTTCTTTCTTTCTTATCTATTTTTTTTATTTATTGCCTCATTTTTTCAGTCTTCATCGAACTCACTGAATAAATTGATAAGTGGTAGACAACAACAAATAAGGTACATTTTTGTAATATATTGCCAAACTACAATTATGACAAGACAACAATGTGTGAACATGTAAGCTGACGTAATAAATAATTATAACTGTGCATTCGAAAATCGTTTCAGACCTCAGGCATATTAAGTATTCTTTAAAACGCTTTCGGTGCGAAATAGCAATTTTGTGCTGGTGTGCGGTAAAACCCATATATCTCACTCATTCACTTAACCGAAAATCAAATGTGTACATGCGGCACCTGTGGTTTAAGCTTATGATAATGATCAACGTCGCGTGAAAATCTAAGTTACGACATGTGTAAACACTGAAGACGCAGATCAGCATACGCAACTTCGCATTTCTGGCGGGGTTTCCTTTAGATTTTTTTCTTTCTTCTCAAAAAGGATCTATGCACCCTTGGAAATCTAAACCCACTGCATTGAAAAGACTATGATACGTTTGCGCAGACACGCAGGCTTATTTGAGTATTATAGTATGCGCTTCATAATCTAAAACCATGTTATTGTTTTCCAACAGAAATGATTTTTATAGAAATTTGTTCAAAGAGAGTCAAGATTTTTTATTTTATTTATTTGTTCTATTTATTCACTTTTTTTCACAATGCTTACATTTTTAAATATTTTTGTTTTCATTCAAAAGTGAATGCATTAGAAATCAGTAGAAATTATGCAAGGGAATATGAAAATTTGACACTTATCACACTGTATATTGTATAATCAGTGATCCTTATCAGTTATGACACCTCTCGGTATTGGTCTGGTCACCTTTACATTTCAGACCCCGGGCAATATTTCACTATCAGATCAAATCAGTCGGAACACCTTCTAAGACTGTTCAGGGTATTCACATTCGCTTTTTAGCGGTGCAGGCTGATTTGAAAACTCACTGTTGACAACTTTTATGTGAACAGTTGATATTCAAATCAGCTTTCTTTTCTTTGATGACTGATCAAAGTCTTCGGTTTTGCTGTTTGGGTGTGCAGGCTGTTTTGAATACTCACTGCTGGCATAAATTTATGAGAACACCTAATATCCAAATCAGTCGTTAATTTGTGAAAACTGATCAGGGTCTTCATTCCTGCATTTTAATTTTCAACGATCGCAGACTTTTCATGTGAACTTAATGTAGTCGTCACTTCTGTGTGGACTGACCAGGGTTATCGTTATTTTGTTGTTGTTTTTTTGTAAACACTCAGATCAGCCGTCATACTGTTTAGAAAGATCAGAGTTTTCATCTTCATCCAGGAATCGCATACTGTTCATGCGAACCGAGAATACTCTGACTAGACTGCAATGGCTTATCTGAGTCCTCGGCGAGCGAATGTTGTAATGTACGAGTACTTATTTACATGGCCCGAGTTCGACTTTGTCATAGCGATTGGAAAATAAATCCAGAGGAAACACAAAACATTAAATTCCGTTTGATATTCTGTGATAGATGAACAATATACGAACTGACCTTAAAATGAGTAAACTTCATAGTGTATCTTTCACAGTTGGCCAGTTACTTTGAGAATGAAGCCATTAAATGGCAATTAACTTACAAAAGTGTTTAATTGGTATTAAACGATCTTTATCGAAACAACTGCTTAGCAACCTGTTAAGAAAGAAAGAAAGAAATTATAATCTAGTCATTAATATATTTGTTTCTCTAGAGAAGTAAAGATGAAATATTACACATTTTACACAGTTTTGTTTCTTTATTTTGTATTTATTGTCTTCGTAACTTTTTTTTTATTTATTTATTTTTATATTCATCTTTTTTTTTTTTTTTTTTTTTGCATTTCTTAACATTTTCTGTCTTTCTTGTACCACCGCATTGATAATAAAAGCAGTTTCGCATTGACAACAAATAACATTTCTCATACTCTGTCTGGCCCGATGTAGAGTGCGACATCAGTTTGGACTAAGAAATTTTACGCCTAAGAAAATTCGGCAGTCGGAAGGCGCGTGGAATGTATTTTAAAGTTAATAGGGAAGAATGTTAACGATAACTTATTTCGGAATTTTTTATATCTGTGAAAAGTATGCAATGCAAATTTTAAGAAAATATCAGGGAAAAAAATTAAACTAGATACAGTAAAATAAGTTTTTATTGCCAAAGACTAGGAACACGCGTTTTGTAGAATTTTTATACATGTATATGCTAAGTAGGAAGCGATGAGCTTATTTTCCAGTTCACCTGGAAGAATGAAGGCACATACTTATTTTGATAAAAATTATATCAACTTAAAGAGCGTAAATTGAGCTATATGGTCATATCAGGATAAATTTTGGCACATTATGTTAAAGAAATGATTTACGTTGTCAAAACTTGTTTTGACATTAATTTCTATACAAACTGAGTCATACATGTATATTTCAACAGGTAAGGAGACATACGCGTTATCGATACAGGTGTCACATCGTCGGGCTGGGATGATACAAATGAAGAGATTAGTTTAACATGATAAATGGCTTCCTGCAGAGACTGTCCGCGTGATTCTGCTTCCTGCAGAATCACGCGGACAGTCTCGACAGGAAGCCATTTTTCGAGGACAGTAGTCTCTGCAGGAAGCAATAGTTCGCGGACAGTCTCGGCGGAAGCCAAATATGACGGACAGTCTCTGCAGGAAGCGAAAATTGGCGGAATCGATTATACCCTGTGGTATTGCGGCTAATATTGTGTTGCCGTTTATGGATGGTAGAACTATTTCCCCTCTTATGATCTCTTTGACAGATCTGACTGATGGAGTCAAGGTTAACGATATCAAAGAACAAAACATGAGCCGCGACACCAGAAAACCAACAGCAAAAACTCAAATCAGCCTGAGCATCCGTCCAGTCTAATCATACCCATTTGTCTTATGCAAATAGTACAGAACCTGATCAGACGCCGTGATCTTGGTTTGCACTATTTGCCATTTCTTCTTGTATGGGAAGTTTGGCATAAAGGGACTAACAAAATGATATTTATATGGAGAAACGTACCAAGCAGATATATTTTTTATTTACCTATAATTAGTTTACGCAAAATTACGTGCTATTGCTTCTAACTGTCATCAAGTTCCTGCTGAGAATATTGAAAAAAAAATACATGTATAATGGTATAATGATTAATTGCGTATATATTTCCATAAAGCTATCGTGATAATACCAGCCAGAGTGTCCCCCTATTCTGGTTTCCGGAAGCGCTGATATAACACAATCGGATTACTTCTGTGTTCGGCCTTTTATGCCGATTCAAGTTTACATCCACCTTCATGTCCGCGTTTTTCTTGGAGCTCTTTTATGCTACAAAGTATAAATTTGGTATGATACTTACCCAGACTTACTGAAATTGGGCGGAATGATCGCAGATGAAATAGATTATACGAAGACCAGGGTTTGGCAACTGCATCAGGCTAGGGGTGGGGTTATAGGATGGGGCCAGAGGAAATGTGTTGATCATAAGGTAAATTTTGATGCTGGAAAGTTAAAAGTATTTCATAATCATAAGGGCGTGTCCCTTGTATGGAGCAGTCAGGCCACTGAGTCGGCTAGGATTGAGGCTACAGGTAGGGGCCAAAACGTTTGCTTGATCATAAGTCTGATACATTTGATAATGAAGAGTTTAAACTAACTGATTTGATATAACTTCATACAAATATTGGGTATGACAATGACTCGAACGCGTTGGTTGCTTCAGGGTGGTTAGGTCAAACAGTTGCTATTTTCAGATACATTTAATCATTCTATATTGATATTGCGCATGTTCTCTTCTTCGGATATTTTATATGCTTGCTTCAAAACCAAAATAACTATGATTAATTTAACATGAGTTGATTTAACATGAGAAGCCTTTAAAGGATATGAAGGTGTCGTCAGACCGACTTAGTTCAGGTCAAAGCTAGTGTGAAAATCACTACTTGGAACCACCCTTTGTCACCACGAGGCATTATAAGGTAGACTGAATTGGTATTCCTCCGTCTGGTGCACTAGGGCCCGACCCTAAATGTCTACAAAGTGTCCAGATAGTGGCATACAAGATGGCTCTGTTTTGTCAAAGGGAACAACTGACTTAGTAGTCTAGCTTCTGATGAAAACTTCATTCGTGCACTAGCTACCACATTTGGTGCTACATTTTAAAGTCTCCATAGTCCTATCAGTGGTAAAATTAGCCATCAGAGGAGATGGCAAATCCCCCGACCAAAGACCCCATGGGCCTTGGTAAAAAGGGTGCACTTCAAAACACATATTAGTAATATATTGTCGTTCTTTTATGCTTCTGATTGACATTAACTGTTAACAGATGCATGATTATCTAACACTCAGACTAAAACAGTATGCTTGACTGCTAAAAAGAGGTAATATGTCAAACAGCCATCATATACACAAATGTATAGCATATGATACATTCAACCTTCAAAATGTGTGAATAACTTCTAAAGTACAAGCCTTACAAACCTAACTTTGAGCTCTCTAATAAGTGAATTTGGACAAAGAATGCAAATCTGAAAAAAAATGTTGTTTATTTTGTGGTGGTGGTGGTGGTGGTGGGGGGGGGGGGAATGCACGGGAATGTGGAGGGGTCAGAGAGATTTAGGAACACTGATAAGATATCACAGCCTGATCATCAATATTCTAAAAGGTACACAGTTATTCAAATTCTGGAGCTGGCCAGGGCTATACAGATATGGAGCAGAGACTCAAACAGCAGCTCAAACAACCGAAGGGAAATAACTCACAAAGTATAGAAGCAAGAGTTATCATTCATGTATGAGACAAATTGTCATGACCTGTTCTGCATATCTGTGAAGTATCATGAAAATGTTTCAAAAGGTATTCAAGCTATGGAGCGGACACCTAAAATCATCAAAGGGAAATAACTCCGAAAGTAAGAAAGCAAGAGTTGTCATTTTAGTTCGCGACACATCGTCATGACCTGTTCTACATATCTGTGAAGTATCATGAAAATATTCCAAAAGGTATTCAAGTTATAGAGCGGACACGAAATCACACCTAAAACAATCAAGGGGAAATAACTCAAAAAGTAAGAAAGCAGGTGTTGTCATTCTTGTTCGCGACACATCGTCATGACCTGTTCTACATATCTGTGAAGTATCATGAAAATATTCTAAAAGGTATTCAAGTTATAGAATGGACACGAAATCATACCTAAAATGATCAAGGGGAAATAACTCAAAAAGTAAGAAAGCAAGAGTTGTCATTCTTGTTCGCGACACACCATCATGTCCTGTTCTACATATCTCTGAAGTATCATGATAATATTCCAAAGGGTATTCAAGTTATAGAGCGGACACAAATCCGCCAAAAAATCACACCTAAAACTATCAAGGGGAAATAACTCCGAAAGTAAGAAAGCAAGAGTTGTCACTCTTGTTCGCGACACATCGTCATGATCTGTTCTACATTTCTGTGAAGTATCATGAAAATATTCCAAAGGGTATTTAAGTTACAGAGCGGACACGAATCTGCCAAAAAATCACCAAAGGGGAGATAATTCAAAAAGTACAATAGCAAGAGTTACCATTCTTGTACCCGACACATCGTCATGACCTGTTCTACACAACTGTGAAGTATCATGAAAATATTCCAAAGGGTATTCAAGATATAGAGCGGACAAGAAAATGTTTACTGACGGATGGACGGACGGACGGACAGACGGACGGACGGACGGACGCCAGGCTCATTGCTATATCCCCCGAACCTTTCGGTCGGGGGATAAAAATCGTCGAAGCACAAATCCTTATAAAATTGGTACAGCCTTCAGAATTGATGATAATATGTCGGTTGTTGTGCTTTTTGTGTCATATAACTGGCAAAAAGGATAAGGTATTTTGAAAACAAATAACCAGACTCTCCGTAAAAATACGCTTTTCGTTTCTGATTCCCCGTTGGGCAGTTAACTCACACAACAGCGAGTCAAGGAATGAGATCCTTGCCGTACATTGTATTTTAATCAACAATAAAACGACTGTACATTGTGTTTTATCTCCTGTACCTTGTATTTTACTCTTGTACCTTGTATTTTACCCATGTAATGAAACTTTTGAAATCGAAAGTAGGTCATTTTAGTTGGCAACAAAATGACCGAGATATTTTAAATCGTTTTTATGAGAAACTCAAACACGTTTAAATTTTTCAAAGCCGGCCAATCACGAGCATATACAATGAAGTAACTGTAGAGAGAAGCTTGCAGCGATACTTCACGATTAAATATTCCATGCTGATAGAACAATGGGGCCTTTAAGTCAAAGACCTATTAAAGGTCATTATTTACAGAAAAGGAAATAGCACTCCTCCCTGTTGGATCCCAAATTACTCGGATAAAGCCAAAAAGAGTATGATCTTAAATTAAGGATGAGGACCAGTAGCATTTGGTTTTGTAAAAACACAGACTAGCTCTTTACAAATTTCATGTATATGTTGTTTACATAAAAGACAATAGGAGGCTCCCTGTCGGACCCCATTGCAATCACAAGAAAAAAAAGCTAACAAGTATATAGTGCCAGAGATGATGAAAACATTTGTCGGTTTTATCAAGGTATATGTTTCATGGTTTTAGGGTCAGTCCCTTATGTGGAGTGGTCAGGCCATTGGGCTGGCTAGGGGTGGGGCTATGGGATTGGACCTACAGAAACATGCTCAATATTTTGCTGTGCATTACTGAGACTTACAATACCGTTGGTGATGTACAGTTGAAATTTGACAGAATTGTTTACTATAAGACTTTTTAATCATATTATGATCAGCCTCTTGTGTGGAGTGGGTGGAGATAGGGTGCGGGGCAAATGAAACAGCCTTATCGGCAAAGGACATAGGGTGAAGGCATCTGTGTACTTTGGACACATGTCTAGTTTCCTTTCACATGCCCATGATTATAATTTGGTGTACGTATCATTATAGATATCTAGCTCTTGACACTAACGCACAAAACATCCAGATAAAAACGTAAATTATCATAATAACATTTTTTCCAAGAAACTTCAGAAACTTTAGAAAATCTTTTCAGAACATAGAATTATCAAGATATCTAGCTATCTCGGGCAGAAATATGCCACCATTAGTCTTGTCGGCGAGGCGATTCAAATGAGATATTACAACACATATAAAGCAAGGCGGAAAAATCTATTATCAAAATTTATCATCAAACTGATCCCTAATTATGCCATACATATTTTCGTGCCCACTCACCCCTCCCGTCCCTCCCCATCCCCCTCCCCTACGCAAACATCTCTGTACCCTCCAGCCCCACCCGTTATCCAGAGTCCCGCCATGTACGTGGTTGTCTGGATCCGGGCCTGTGAACTACAATTTTGTACCACCCAGTGCATCTTTCAGCATATGCCAGAAATATGGAATCTCACTCTCATCATCTGGAAATTTCAAGAAACTTTCTGATTCCAGACACTGTCGCATTTCTTGTGAAATGTAAGTCATGTCGATGTCTTCATACATGACAACAAACACCGTGTTTTCCCCGTCTCGCGAATAAATGCTTTTCATTCGTGCCATATTGAACTCATAGATGCACCATTTGCTTTGCAGAAAGTTAGGCGAAAGAAGAACTATCGTCAGTTTGCTGTCTTTATTGGCTTGTAAAATGTTTTCAGCAATATAATGACCTGGGATAAAGTCTCTTTGATGGACACATAAAGAAAACCCGGCTTCCTCCTCCAGTTTCGGAATCATCTCGTCTTTAACAAACAGGTAGTCCTCGTGAGCGTATGAAATAAACGCATCATTTGGGTAAACTTTTTGCATTTCATTGTTACGCACTGGTAGATATCCTAAATACCTCGCCTTTGTCATGTAGTAGAAATATCTTAGCCGCCAACGAAATCTGTAGCACAATCCGCCTATAATAACTCCGATAAATGCTGTTATCATTGCTACTGACAGGCATATCAGTAGCGTGTAGGTCTTACATCCTTTCTGGAGTCTGTCAAGGGACGAAGCCATATTATGATAGGACTCAACATAGCCACCGTCTCTACGAAATTTGTATGCATGGATATATTTGAAGAAGTGTTTATGCTCAGTTATCCAGGTCAGGAAGTCTATATTGGAACAGGAAATGCTGATTTCATTACCCGATAAGTCTATCGTAATGTTCTTGCCTGTTCTCTGAGAGTTAGATTCAAGATGCTTAAGTACTTTCAAGGGTAGGGTAGATATTTTATTTTCTTTAAGGTATACTTCAGTGAGCTTAGTCATACTATTCAGTATAAATGTAACATTTTGAATGCGATTGAATGATAAATCCAGTACTTCCAAAGTTGTCAGATGAATAAAAATATTCTCTGGCAAGAAGTCTATCCAGTTATTAGAAAAATTCAATTTTCTCATATTTCGTAAAGACTTAAATAAGCTGCCCGTAATATCTAATGCAAGCCTTGGTCCAACTTTATTATTGCTAGCATTTATACTTTCTAGATTCGGTGCGTTATCAAACACATCAGCAGATATATCTGTACAAAAATTATTTGAAGCGTCGATGTATTTCAAATGCGGTAAAAGTATAAATGGACCACTCCAGTTGTACATAATGTTGTTGGACATATCAATTGATTTGATCTTGTTTCTAATTGGAAGCGGTTTAGTTAACCGGGCTCGTTGGTAACGTAAATTGCCTTGTCGATATCCAAGGTATTCTAAAGTCGACGGAAAAGATACAGAGAACACATCTAAATGTTCGTTTTCAAGATACGGACAGTTCGGTTTGAAGGCAGATCGTGGGACCTCGCACTTTCCGCGTGGAAGTATTTCTTTTTCTTGAATATGCAGTTCTCTGTTGTAGAGCTGCAGAGCGTGCACGATGTTTTGCCTACTTAACTCTAATTTTGACAAGTTTTGCAAACAGCCCATCTGTAAAGAGAATGGTCCATATGACAGGTCATTGTCTTCCGCCCAAACCACTTGTAGAGTTGGGGGAAGTAGATGCAGGGCATTTGCTTCTACTATAGCTATCCTGTTACTGTTTAAATGAATTTCTCTGAGCGATGTGTTACGCAGATACCATATATCACATCTTCGTATCTTGGTAGATATCCCAAACGTTTTATATACCTTAGAATAATCCAGAATTTTTATGTTTGTGAACTGAAGTCCAAAGGAGACGTTTCTAAGCGTTACAAACCCAAGAGCCATATTGGAAGATAGATTTAGATATTTCAGTTTCATTAATGGTGAAAATGTTCCAGCCTCTATATACGAAATATAACAGTTAGCTAGATTTAAGCTGATGATGTTAGGGATATTGTCGAAAGATTTATTTGTCAGTGTGATGATATTACAACAATTGTTATCACCGGAAAAATCTATATATTCCAAATGTTTGAAATTCCTAAAATTTGAAGAGAAAGATGCGTTTGGTAGACCATCCAAATATAGAATTTGTAGGCTAGGAAAAGAGTCATTGTTGATATTTGAAAGATAGTGTATTACTTTGCTGTCATTGGTCGCATGTGCATTGTTTTGTAGGTACACTTCTCTAAGTCTATAAAGTGGCTTAAACGCATCTGCTCCCGAGAAGTTTCCACCCTTCACTAATGCATTCTTGTTCAAAGTTAAACTTGTCAAGTTTGATAGACCAGTAAATGCATCTTTGCTTAACCATGTTAAATTGTTATCTTCTAAACGTAATTCTAATAGTCCACGACAAGAGGCAAAACAATTATCCGGTATGCTGCGCAAAATATTCTTGCTCAAGTCTAACATAGCAATGTCCTTGATTTTTTCACACAATGAGCACACCTCGCTCATATTCAGGCCGGAATCTTTGCAGTCAACAAGCAGGAACTCTCCCATCTGGGTACATTTGCATCGGGTTTCCATCGAACATGGGCTGGATATGACATGGTAACATACAAAGGTCAGTAAGCAAGTTAAAAAGATCATTACCCAAGCCATGGTTTTCTTTACAGCTTTAGACCTGAAACAAATATAGTGAAACATGTCTAGCAGGTAGTTCAGTGGTATCTGTGTCTATCATAAATAGCCCAAATCATATCAAACTATACTTAAATCCGTACAGTATTTAAGTAGGGATATAAGTATAGTTTGATATTGATTTTAAATCAGTTTTTAAGTACGGATATAAGTATTTTAAATCAGTTTTAAGTACGGATTTAAGTATAGTTTGATATTGATTTTAAATCAGTTTTTAAGTTCGGATATAAGTATAGTTTGATATTGATTTTAGATCAGTTTTTAAGTACGGATATAAGTTTAGTTTGATATTGATTTTAAATCAGTTTTTAAGTACGGATTTAAGTATAGTTTGATATTGATTTTAAATCAGTTTTTAAGTACGGATATAAGTATAGTTTGATATTGATTTCAAATCAGTTTTTAAGTACGGATATAAGTATAGTTTGATATTGATTTTGAATCAGTTTTTAAGTACGGATTTAAGTATAGTTTGGTAGGATTTGGGCTATTATTTGGGCTACTAACCTTTTTGAATTATATCTGGTAAATCTTTAGACCGTTCTAAAACTAAGATTGACTTGTCATGGCGGCATGAATCTTGGCGGAGTTTGGCTTCCATTCTTTCGGATTATTTAGGCTTGTTGCTGGTTCTCGCTGCATAGGACATATCCATTCTGATGTCCGTCTGTCGCCTTTCTCGGGACATAAAGGCTAAGGTGGCTTAGTGGGAGACGCCTGTGCTCAAGAGTTAATACATAGGCGTCCCTTAACTGATATCTACAGCTACACTGTAAAAAAAATCCTTAGATTTTACGGCAAAATACTTTGCAACCTACTGCCAGTCCATTTGCCGTTATTTTTACGGGAATATGCCTGTGGACCTTTTTTTAAAAATCACGATATGGTAGAGTTATGTTAACTGACCGTTCTGGAAAACACCATTATAGTGTTGAAGGGCTATATGACCAAAACAACACCTGTCTTATTCTACCCTACCCTGCGTGGTGATTACGCCAATGTTTACGGGCGCCCGTAAAAATAACGGGAAACGGTCTGGCAGCTGGTTGCCAGATATTCTACCGTAAAATCTACGGATTTTTTACGATGTACTGGGTCTCCCGGAATGCATCAGTAAATGTGGCTCGGAGATGGTGTTCTTTGCCTTCCGAGAACTGCCGATCACATTTTTCTTTCAAATTTTTGGAGGTAAGCGACACTGAAGAAGTTAAATACAGAAACGCGTGCCTGACACTATAAATTTGATAAAGATACGTTTATATATAAATCCCCTTGCAAATGGAAACTGATAATACTTGATAATTCTAAGGTCTCGACCATTTTCTCAAAGAGAGGGTACATGTAATTTGGAATTACTAGAATTCAGTTCAAACTAGAAAATGTGTTTATGAAACACTATGCCCCCAACCATATGCTTGCCTCTGCAGAAGGTTCATCCCATAATATTCAGGTCAGAAAGGGGTTTTAATCTGTTCATCTGTATCATTGCCTGTAACTTTATGTTCCTATATCTTACAGTTCTTGACTGTAAGGGTACCTCAAATGTACCAACGACTTCAATGCATTAAGTCGAAAAAGGGGCATAACTCAGTCCAAAATGCACCAATGTTTTTCAAAAGTTAATCAAGTCATCTACCGCTTGGACAATGTCTTCCAGCGAAAAAGCACAATCCTAGCAGCAGGGGTTCTCTAGATATTTTGTTCACAAGGTTCCATAGGCTTACAATGCACTAAGTCAAAAAAGGGGCATAACTCCGTCAAAAAATCACTAATAATGATCAAAAGTTAATCAGGTCATCTACACCGTAGTTAATGTCTTCCTGCACAGAAACAGGATCCTAGCATCAGGGGTTCTTGAGATATTTTGTTCACATGGTTCAATAGGCTTACAATGCACTAAGTCGAAAAAGGGGCATAACTCGATAAAAAATTTACAAACTTTTTTCAAAAGTTAATCAGGTCATCTACACCTTGGACAATGTCTTGCTGCAAAAAAAAATGATCCTAGTATCAGGGGTTGTCAAGATATTTTGTTCACAAGGTTCAATAGGCTTACAATGCACTAAGTCGAAAAAGGGGCATAACTCGGTCAAAAATTCACCAATGGTTTTCAAAAGTTAATCAGGTCATCTACACCATGGACAATGTCTTCCTGCAAAAAAATATGATCCTAGCGAAAGGGGCTGTTGGGATATTTTGTTCACAAGGTTCCATAGGCTTACAATGCACTAAGTCGAAAAAGGGGCATAACTCGGTCAAAAATTCACCAATGTTTTTCAAAAGTTAATCAGGTCATCTACACCTTGGGCAATGTTATCATGCAAAAAGTCATGATCCTAGCATCAGGGGTTCTTGAGATATTTTGTTCACAAGGTTCCATAGACTAAGTCCAAAAGGGGCATAACTCTGGAAATACGTGACCGGCGGAAAAAAGAAAAAATACGGGTCCACTCATTTTTCATGTACATGCCACATATAAACTTTCAAGATCCTAGCATAAGGGCTTCTTGAGTTTCCCAGCTGCCAAAAAGCGTTACGGACAGACGGACAGACGGACAGACAGACGGACAGACGGACGGACAGGCCCAAACCAATATGCCCCCTCAACTTCTCCGAAGTTGGGGGCATAAAAAAGGAGCTTTAGAAACATTGATCTGTAAAACAGACTTTTGTAGTATATATGGCCTTCGTTCCTTCTTTTGAATATATTCTGTACCAATGAAGGAACACTATTTTTTCCTTTTGAGGTACAAAAGTGTCATGAGTATCTCTAAAAGATATAATTTTATCATTCATTTTGTATAGTTCGGGGTTTTGCTTATTTTCTCGAAAACGATGAAAGATACATCAAATGTTCTAACGTCCTAACGATTTAACAGAATACGAAAAATCCAAATTTTGGATGCTTTTGTCAAGTATTTTCCATTAGCAGTAATTCAAAAACCAAGCAGTTTCACTGAAGGGCGTCGTAGCTTGTTAGAATAGCCAAAATATTGTTGATAGGCAAAAGCGTAAACGTAGTTTACTACAGGTGTGGGCGTATATGAATGAAATAGTAAAATGTATTCACCTGTCCGCATGCGTAACGCATGGTGTCACCGGTCAGGTGATACTCTATTGTAAACATACATTGAAATATTATATAGTTTTGCGAGTAAAAAGTGTGTGTTTCAAAATTTGATAATTTATGGGTGAAACAAAAAGTAGAAAAAATGGATTCAGAATAAAATTTAAATTAATTATGCAAATTTGCTTCTAGGGGTAGCAAACATTGGCCACATGCTCTAATACGTAAGACTAAACGGGAATTCCAACAGCCAACTTTTACTCCCTTGTAATTAAGATGTGAAAATGACACAACTTACATTCTTTTTTGTATAGAAACTTTTTTTATGCAAAGCCTCACATTTCTACAAAAATATGATTTTGTTATGTATAGAGTGAAAATTAAATTGAGCAATTTGAAAATCTTCTACCTCTCACCAATTTTGAGAAAATATTGGGGATGCCGTTTGCATTTGGGAACAAACGGACTATACCCCCTACTTCGAAGAAGTTGAATGGGCATATTGGACTGGTCCTGTCTGTTCGTCTGCATGCCCCTGCGTTTGCCTTTTATGCTTTAATAGCTGTGAACTCAAGAACAGTTTGAGATAGGATCTTTAAACTTTAGATATGGAATAGCCATAATAATAAGCGGGCCCGTCTTATTGGTCGTGTCAGTGCAACGTTTTTTCGGACTGAGTCATTTTAAAGACAAATAACTTAGTGAACAAAATATCTGAAGACCCCGTTCAGCTATATTCATGGTATATGGTATACTCTTCGGCCTTATGGTGACAGTCACTCTCCAGAACAATTCATTTTTTCTGAATTATGCCGATTTTCAGACTAAGGCATTTTAGTAAGAAATAATCTTATGAATAAAATATCTAAAGAACCGATTGTGCTAGTCTTAAGGCATTTTATATACTCTTTAGACGAAAAGTGCGGATAGGCCTAATCTGATTAACTTTTGAGCATATTCTATAAATATCTGGTTGAGCTTTTTTCCTTTTCCGACTTAAGCTTTTTATATAGCAACAACATTGTCATTTGAACACTATATTTGACAGTTATATACTTGAGTGTAGATGATCTAATTAACTAATCATGATAGACTTTGTAAATACTTGGCTGAGTTACACCCCTTTCCCGACTGAGGAAAATATCTGTAGAAGTCCAATTATGAGTTGATGTTCGGCTCAAAACTCAGTGAGGAGGAAATCATATATAAATTTTTACCCTATATATGTGAATAATCTCTAAACGTACTAGATTTGAAAAAAATCCTAATTTTGTTAAACAAAAGTTTTTACCTCCGGTTAGATTTTATACCTAAAAACATTAAAACAAAATGCAAAGTACTCACTTACAATATATTTGTAACATATGTGCAAAGTTGAAAAGCAACTGGCTAAAAAACTTTGGGAGAATTTGGTTATGCGAACTTGGTACACTCTATCAGTAAATAAATAAAAAAAATCTAAGTTGAAAATGCATACTTTTATCGCGAAAACATCTTTTCTTATAATGCAAACCCTCAGTATGGATCCAGCATTTCTTCAACTTCCTGAGAACTATGAGAGGTGTAACTTTTTTTCATTTGGTGCAACAGAAGTGGACAGTTATAATTTGAAACAAATTCAATATGCCTCCTACATACAGTACAAAATATTGAGTTCTTACCAAAGGTGTTACTCTCCTGCAGAAAGAATCTTCGTCTTTTGTTATTGTAACTAAACAGCACTGTCACCCCTTTAAAAGTTGGCTTAAGTACTTTTAAACAATAATCAGAAACAAAACCCCAATTTAATTTCCTTTCATGTGTATAATAGATACATTTTCCATGAATATTAATGTGAATGGGTACATTGCCAGTGGATATTAAGCTATCTGGACGTACTTTCCTCTGTTCTGAAAGGGGGACTTCTCTCATAGGAAAGCATGTGCTCCTAGAAGGAGTTTTTTTTTCTTTATTAGCCACCCCAAAACAGGGAATACCTTATCAGTAATGCCTAGAATCCCAAAAATAGAAAACAAAGGCAAACCGTACAGAACCAGATCAGACGCCGCATAACGCGGAGTCTGATCAGGGTCTGCCCTATTTGCATGAGACAAATGGTATTTCTCCTTAAAATTAAGTACAAGTGATATATAAATGAGCCGCGACACGAGAAAACCAACAATGTGGTTGTGCGCCCAGCGCAGACTCAGATCAGCCTGGGCATCCGCCCAGTCTGATCAGAGTCTTCTCTGTCCGCATGAAGGTAGCTGAGACCCTTAGCTACCCTTTGAGCACTTAACGAAGAGTCTGGTCAAACTGGGAGGATGCCCAGACTTATCTGAGTCTGACTTGGCGAACATACCACATTGTTGGTTTTCTCGTGTCGCGGCTCAAATAAACTAAACCAGATACCCTTTAGTTGACGAATGGACTCATCCAATTGATAAAGATAGAATATTCAATTGGGCATAAATAGGTAAAACTACCAGGGAAGCAAATATTGTACTCTGAAGATACCTCCCTTGTAAAACTGGCGGCAAAACCATAGAGGTGTATACAAGCACCTTAAGAAACTTTTAAATTACATCTTTGGAAAAGTTTATCAATTCGTAATTTCTATTGTTTCTAAATAGACTCTTCCTGTCGTGTGATAAGTATATTTGTTTTAAGTGTTACAAGTAGTTTTATCATTGTTTAGATAATTATGGGAAACGGAAAGTTTGCAATATTTTCAGATTTTGAATATATTATAAAATGAACTCCTGACGCGAGAAAAGGTACTTTGGACGGACACACGGCGCCAAGTGTGTGCAACTATGGTTACGTACCGTTGAGCAACTTGGGGAACGTCGATAGGAGAATTGAACTGAACTGAACTGAACTGAAGAAAAGATACTCAATCAAGATAAAGGGCTTAGAACAGACTACCTAATATCTTCCGTTATAAGACGGAAATCTTCCCTTCCAGAAAAATCCTAAAATCTAGATCCGTCTAGACGGATCTAGATTTTTGGGATTGTTTTGGAAGGGAAAACCCATATTACATGTAAAGTGGAATTTTATAAGAGTGATTTAGATATTTGGGGTCATTCTAGAGAGGAGAAACCCCGTCTTATAGTAGAATAAAAATAGTATGCCTCTGCAGACTAACCTAGCACTTTCCTGTTCGCATCGAGTTTTTCCTATCAGGCACACTACCTTGAACCAACCTTGAATCAACCTCGATTCAACGTCATCCTCGATGAAGGGTTGTGTGTTCAGTGCATTTCTATAGTGTCACCGTAAAAAAACGATGGTCAGTCTTTACGCATGCGCCGTCAAGTATCTTTGCTCATCGTGCGACTCATCCTTAAACCGAGATAAACGAAAGACATGAGCATAGCAAAAATGCTATAGAACCAAAAGAAAAATGCTTCAGAACCCCTAAAAGGGTGATATAGTTTATTTTTCTGCCGCCCAGAGCAATAAATATCCTGTGGGAACAAAATCATCTAATCACAAGAGTTTGTATTGAATTATCACAATGCATTGCTGGATACCAAGATACACCATCGAGCTGGAGCCGCTCTACCAAAATTTAACTGGGGGACCTCATCCCACATTACACTTCCTCTAATTCTACCCCACGAATACAAACAGTGCATAGTTTTCTTTATGTACATGCTTATACTTAAAAAGCCGGGCCGCGTAGCGCAGTCGGTAGCGTGTCTGACTCTTGAGCCATAGGTCCCGGGTTCGATAAGCTTGTTATGATTTTGATGCGAAGTACATCAAGTGTGAAAAGCTGAATTTACAGGTGGGTGCTTCAGCCCTCATTTTCCCAATATAATTATGATGCTGTAAATTGTACTGAGACGCTTGTGATTATTGGTCCAAATAATGCTTCACGCAGAACTATCAAAATCAGAAAACACAAACCTTGAAATCAGAAAACACAAACCTTGAAATTTTATCCTACTCAGCAGGCCAATCGGTGAAAGTTTACGCCCTTACTGCTGGAGGTCTGATCTGACCTTAAATGCAAACAGAATCCATATTAAATACTTGTAGTAAAATCGTCAGAAATAGAATATTTTAGACTAGGGGAGAGTCGGGTAACTTCGGACAGCGGGTAAATGCGGACAATGACATTTTTCCTTCATATGTCAGTTGTCTGGAACTAAAACAAAACAATAACTGGCTAAACAGTGAAAATCCTGATGAGACGGCTCATTATGAGCCGTCTCATCTGGATTTTCACTGTTTGCAATGGTATGTCCGAATTTACCCGCATGTCCGAAGTTACCCGACTCTCCCCTAACTTGTTTTGCCCTGAACACTCCTGAGAAACAAAATTGAGCCGCGACACGACAAAACCAACAATGTGGTTGTGCGTCCAGCGCAGACTCAGATCAGCCTGGGCATCCGCCAAATTTGATCAGACTCTTCGTTAAGTACTCAAAGGGTAGCTTAGGGCCTAAACTACATCCATGCGGACAGCGAAGACTCTGATCAGACTGGGCGGATGCCCAGGCTGATCTGAGTCTGCGCTGGGCGCACAACCACATTGTTGGTTTTATCGCGTCGCGGCTCAAATAATCGTCTTGATGCATGCTGTCCAAAAATAATGTAATTCATGAGTTGTAAAAGCGAGTGAAACCAGAAGACGATGTAGAAATAGCCATGAACGATCTGCTACCGTAAACACTTATTTTTGGCGGTTACTGAATTTTGGCGAATAAGGCAAAGAGCGCTAAAATATGTCAGTTACTTACCTTAAGATATAGCGAGTGTTTCAGACATTCTTTGTCTCCAAAACACACGGACAGACCAAACTAACAAGAAAAAAACTAGTAGCAATTGTCTCCTTTCGCAAATTTGTTATCTACACCTTGTAGGCGTTTCTTTTGGTGTTCAGTATATATATCAGGAATGTCTCTTTTATAGGTATACCGAAGTTTGGAAATAGATAATATTATTTAGTCTAGGATTTCTCAAGCTCCAACAGTTTCCTGCAGCTTCGGTATCATTATGATCAAGATATTTCTTGTAAATACCTGCTTTTGTTCGCACAACAAAACCAGGAAAAGTAAAAAAAAAAAAAAAAAAAAGAGTAGGCAATGATCAAGAGCTAATACAACCAGGTCTCATGGCATATCCCGCCCTCAAAACCTAATCGGCGGGTCATACAGAAAATTCAAGCTTAATATGGTTCCATGAAACTTTTTTAAGAAGTGTAGTGGCTTCATCGGCAGGACTCGTGTCTCAGTATGGCTAGGAGCGGTGGCCGCAGCCGGCGTTGGCTCGAAATCCTAGCTTCGCCCAGTGGGTACTATTTTCTCTACTATATATGAGCCGTGACACGACAAAACCAACAAAGTGGCCCGTGCGCCCGGCGAAGACTCAGATCAGCCTGGACATCCGCCCAGTCTGAGCTGAGTCCTCGCTGCACGCTTAAAGAGTATTTAATTTAAGGAGAAGAACTATATAAGTATGTTGTTTTAGTTTGTATCCTTGTATAGATATTGTCACAATATATGTTGTACATAGATTTTTCGAAATAAAAATGTTTAAACCAAAGAGTAGCTAAGGGTCCTAGCTAGCTCTATGCGGACAACGAAGGCTCTGATCACACTAGACAGATGCCCAAGCTGATCTGAGTCTTCGCTGGACGCAAATGTCACTTTGTTGGTTTGTCATGTCACGGCTCATATATTCTGTAATGAGGCATTCCAGGTGCTGTTCCTCGTTGCACCAGAAGTAACGCACAAGCAAAACAGAAGCTATGCACTTGTTTACATTCAGCTGACACGGTTTCTTTTCGTCCTAGGCGCTCTCGTACAATAGCTGAAAGTGCATCAATGATTTGGTATCTCTTTTCAAAACCCTTGGTACTTGAATGACTTCTTAAGACGGCATTTGAATGAATTTATGACAACAGACTTGAAGAGTTTCAGAAATAGAAGTTTTAAATCATATTATTTTTTCTATTTTTGACAATTTGTTTGATGCTTTAATTGTTTATTTCTTGAAGCCTCATTAATTTCATCGGAAAGTAGGGCAGCTATGATCAAATCCTTGGTTGAGCCGGACATCAGAAAATGGAGCCTTAGGGGAGAGTCGGGAAACTTCGAACAGCGGGTTAAATCGGACAGTGACATTGTTTCCTTTATATGTCAGTTGTTTGGAGCTAAAACAACAAATGTTACAGTGTGTAACAAATGCCCCCGAAGGCCCCTTAAACTGACCTTTGAGTCCTGGTTGTGACCGTGACCTTGAGTGTGGAGCCTGAGTCTTGCACATGACATACCTTGTCATTTGTTTTACTTTTCTGTGATGTTTAAATGCACTTTGGAAGTTTAAGAGGTTTCATGGGGACTTAATTCAACCACTGACCAAACTGTGTTGTATCCTTGATATTGGGTACTGGAACCTACATGTCACACATTACATAACTTATCATAATACTTTCCTTTTCTTTAAGTTACCATTTTATCATGCTTTACCCTTCAGTGAAATCTGATGAAATTGGCCTCAGCAGTTTTGAGTCATTTCAGAGACATGATTTAACCTCTGAGCCCTGACTGTGACCCTGACCTTGGGCAACAAAACCATAATTTGTTTGTGAATAATCTCATCATTTTTTACCTTTTCATGAAAATTAATGAAGTTTGGTTCAGTAGTTTTTAAGTAATTGAGGATAAATGAGTTGACCTTTGACCTCTGGCTATGACCTTGACCTTGGATGTGGAAATGTATGTCTTGTGAATGGCAAATCTTCTCAGTAGGCTTTATTTTTCTGTAATAATGGCTTTGGTACTTTTCTGAGTAATTGCAGAGACATGATTTGACCTCTGCCCAAGATTGTGACCTTGACCTTGGATTTGGTAGCATAAATATTGTGTATAACATACCGTCTCATTATGGTTTACCTTTCTCTGAAAGTTTGACGAAAGTCGCTTCAGCAGGTTTCAAGTTATCTCAGAGGCAAGATTTGACCTTTGACCCCTGATTGTGACCTTGACCTTGAACGTGGTAACCTAAATCTGATGTGTGACACACCTTCTTATTATGCTTCAACTTTCTGTGAACTTCCATTCAATTTGCTTCAGTAGTTTATCAGTTATCGCTGAAACACGATTTTGAGACACAATTTGACCTCTAACCCAACTGTGACCTTGACCTTGGGTGTAGGGACCTAGGACTTGTGCCCGACACACCTTCTTATTATGCTTTATCTATCTGTGAAGTTTGAACAAATTTGCTTCAGTAGTTTTAAAGTTATCGCTGAGACACGATTTTTAGACACAATTTGACCTCTGACCCCATTGTGGCCTTGACCTTGGGCGTAGGGACCTAAGTCTTGTGCCCGACACACCTTTACATTGTGCTTTATCTATCAGTGAAGTTTCAACAGATTTGCTTCAGTAGTTTTAAAGTTATAGCTAAGACACGATTTGTAACAGACGGACGGACGGAAAGACGGACGGACGGACGGTGCGATTTTAATATGCCACCCGAAGTTCCTTCAGGGGCATAAAAATAACAGGCAAAACAGTGGAAAGCTCATTATGAGCCGTCTCATCTGGATTTTCAACGTTTGCAAAGGTAGGTCCGAATTTTCCCCCCATGTCCAAAGTTACCCGACTCTACCTTAGGTCGTCTTTAAAATCGTTTGTTTGCTGTGCTCCCATCTACCAAACTTAGTTACTTCCGCATCAAATTATCGGTATTTCAACTTTGATTACTGCATATATGTATGTATACAAACAGCTAGACCTTTCAGTTTTAGAAATAGAAGTTGGGAGATAACATCATAATCGAACAAACAGACAAAATAGATTATGCAAACTATGTAATATGAATAGGATTGAAAATGAGTATCACTTCGTATTAGTGTGTCCAGTATAATATGAAAATAGGCACTGCCTATAGGCGAGCACATCGCTCTTTACAATGTGTGGATGGTATTATAAAACTTTTCTATGGCTGCTACCATGTTAACTCTAAAGTTTCGGACAGAAATGCATGATTGAAGTGTAGACCCTGGTCTGACTACTCATTGCAAGATTCTGGATTCAATTTCAAAATGCTTTGTCTTGTCGTATGAAATTTGTTATAAAAGCATTGCAACGTCGACAAACTGATGCAAAACTGTCAGAAAACATTTTTCCCACAGTAATCTATCCCCTCCGAAAAACGGGCTTTAATTTTTCAATCCCTTCTCTACATCGCTTTATTTCCTTATATTACAGTCTTAACGAAGAAATAAAAGGATTTCTTGTCAATATAAACATGCTATTCTCCAGTTCTCTACGAGAAGTAATTTCCTCTAGGGAAATAAATCCCTGTAGATTGATTACCTTCCCGACATCATTCGGGGGTTAGTTATTAATTTACGACCGGGTATATTGTACCGGCTTTTAGAACTACTTTCCATAGCACTTTCATTTCACTGCAGTTATAGCTATAATCCACCGCTGGAGTTGCCGTTTATAATCTTGAGATAAAAACAAACGCTAAACAAACTTTGGTGTGTATTAATGGCGCGTGGACACGAATGATTTTACAAAAATGCCATTTTGTGTGGAAATGCATTGCATGATTTTGCAATACAAGCTCCGCAATGGGCAATAAGAAACGTATTATCTAGCTCATAACAGACTTTTGTCGAGAGAGCCTTGGATCGCCGTGACAGTAGCCGTACAGATAATTATAAATCCTATATCTTAAATGGGACGATAAATAAGCTCTATTAAATTTCACCAAACGCTCAGCCGCCTTGCATTTTGTGTGATCACAGAAGCGGTTAACGTTGACGCCATCTTGTTTTTTTTTCAAACGGAACGTTTGACGTCATTACGTAATGTAGCGACAGAAAGACTGTATGCCCTGTATTTCTTATTTTTCGTTGATTTCTATTCGAACCAGCCTAATTATAACTTCCGTTTGGTGTCGTAACGAAAGAAATTTCATTGAAAGTAATGTACTTTATAGGCACAATCTTCTACCATAGAGCTCCCGCTCTTCCAAAGCTCCTTCGGAGCTTTGAATTGCAGGCGCTACGCGAGTGCTCGCTATAATGACTTAAGGCGACGGTATTTACCATCCCATTATTGTAGGTGACCAAATAGAAATGAATTTATTAACTTGTTTAAAGATTGTCAAACTAGCCTAGCACGATAAAATGCGTATCTAAATTTATATTTCTTGCTTTGGAAAAGAGAAAACATATAGACCTTGAGCTGACAATAGACCCCCCTCCCCCCCAGGGGGAGTTTTGTACCCTATAATTTTCTGAAACTACATTATATAAGAAACAAAATGACACATGTTAGCCCTCTGTACGTTGGGGCGTTAACGTATGACGTCAACGTCAATTACACTACCCAAATTTACATATTCACGTTATAATAGAAGATACGCATTGTTGTACGCATGCTAGTATTCGCCCTAAATAATGTTGGGTTTTGTCTGCTAGTACATAAATCACTGTTTCAAAGTTATTGACATTGTCAAGGATAAGTTGACTAGCTTGTATAACGTAGTTTACATTGCATTTGATGTTTTTTCCCCCTTCAGTGTCCAAATACATGTAATATAAGGAGCAAATTTTAAGAATTTAAGTGTAGCGAAAAGTTAATGTCATATATATGACTGTTTCAATATTCTATTATAAGAAAGGAACATCTTAAGTCTTACAAAACTCGTCAGCAATCACGATAAATATGTAACGTATATAACCACAACAAAAATACGAAAAAAAAAAAAAAAAAAAAAAAAAAAACAGAATCAGACTAAATCGCTGAATTGGTGGACTGAAGTGTTTATACGTGCTCCATCAATCTTCTTTTATTCATGGCCAGCTTAGATAATGTAGGCAGCAGTTAAATTAGCAGTGGATACATTAAATGGGGACAGAAACTATCTTATTTTTGAAGAATTTAACCTACAAAATGACCAGAAAAGCTACGAAAGCCAACATTAATATGTATGAAGAATTTTTGTAAAGTCTATTTGAAACTGATACTATTTTGTGGAAGTAACAGAAATGTATGCATGTTAGTATCGACTTAACTGTCTTGCTGTATAATTTATGTTTTGATGTTGCATGTGTATTTGGATCATATAGTTGCTTTTCTGTTATTTATATAATATTATGTATTCTGTTATGTAAACTTTATTTATTTTACATCGAATGCATTGAAAGCTCCCGCGAACTTATTTTAATACTCTCGATGGTACGGATGTTGGCGCGTTTGTGGTCCCATTTTGGTG
The DNA here is from genome assembly GCA_963989385.1 of Ctena decussata. Classification (NCBI taxonomy): domain Eukaryota; kingdom Metazoa; phylum Mollusca; class Bivalvia; order Lucinida; family Lucinidae; genus Ctena; species Ctena decussata. The sequence continues at coordinate 20,629,810 of OZ022511.1, read as the reverse complement.
GAGGAAACCGGAGTACCCGGAGATAACAAACCGACCTCGGACGGGCGACCACTACCTTCCCACAGGACGACGCCGGGAATCGAACCCGGGCCGCAGAGGTGGAAAGCGAGTGCTCTATCCACTACGCTATCCGGGCCCCATATGTATTCTGTTAGGGTTAGGGGCACGTTCTGCGCTTCGTCTCGGTTTGTTTACTGCAACGAACGGTCCCCCGTACTGCGGCCATGGATACGTTCCTTTGAGATGCGGGGGAACGTCGTTACGAGAACTGACATCAAATTGTACAGATTTTGGAAAACATACGCACTGTTTGATGAGACAAAACCTATGAAATATATGAGCCGCGACACGACAAAACCAACAATGTGGTTGTGCGCCTAGTGCACACTCAGATCAGCCTGGGCATCCGCCCAATCCAATCAGACCCTTCGCTAAGCGCTTAAAGGGTAGCTAAGGGCTTAAGCTACCTCCATGCGGACAGCGAACACTCTGACCAGACTTGGCGGATGCCCAGGCTGATCTGAGTCTGCGCTGGACGCACAACCACATTGTTTGTTTTGTCGTGTCGCGGCTCATATTTAGATGTACGCGCAAACATTTGTAGCACTAGCTAATTTCTCATCATCAAACTGCGAGTAACATGCAGCCTGGAAGTTGAGTTTTGATTGTTTGAACTAACGATTTCTCTAGCAGAAGCGCGGAGTCAAACCAGCCTATGAATCGGTACAATCTAGTTAGAACCTTCGCTTTGCCCCTGTAGATTTCATACGGTGAATGTATGCTGTAGGCGTACAGCAAAGGCTGTGATCAGACTGCGCTTACGCGCAGACTGATCTGAGCCTTGTTGCGCGCATATACATAAAGAACCATTTTGGCATGTCACCACTCAAATGTAACAATTGCTTGGACCCATATGCATTGCGCTATGTGCTAAGATTCGGTTTAGACTGTGCGGAGCACAGTGTTACGCAATACTCACTGCAACTGCAATATTATATTTTTTAGACAGCGTGTTAATATGACAAGACACTATTTACAGCCTTTTAAGTGTTTGATCAAAACAAAATAAAATGTTCTATTTCTAAGAGCTTTACATGAGGGTTAATAGGCCCCGACTAATTTAATACTACTGTGTCATTTTTGCTTAGATGCCGCGCTGCACACAGGGAATTGAAAACAAAATTATTTCAAGGTTGTTGTGCTAGAGTACACATGTCAGTATGCTTTTGAATGAGCAAGAAAATGGTTTAAAATAGAAAACTTATTTTAGCTGAGCCCTGGGATTAACTCCTAACTTTTCATACGGGCATATAGGCTTTTTATCCGTGATTTCTTTGTTTCCTGTGGTGATTAATTAACGTGTTAGGAAATCTTCATGCACACCAAACAGCTTACTAAATGTTTCGAACTACTGCAGAAGCAGAAGGCGAGGGCTTGAATTCAGTAAAACTAGTTTAAGCCCCTCCCCCATTCCCACCCTACCCCCACTAAACTATATTACTTACCGTTCTAAGGCGGTGCTTCTGTTGTTGTTTATCAATGCTACGTATTCTTATGTCCGCTTGTCTGTGGTTTTCTGGCGGTGTGGTCACCTTTATAACTGCCCATTATTCATTCTGTTTTGTTTTGTAATTTAAAATAGTAAATGAATTTAAATAGATGCTACTGCTGTTTACAGTTGGGGTACTCAGATAAGTGAATGACCACCTGTTTGGGAAAGAGTCGTTCATCTGATTTACCGTGTGTGTCTTTCGTAAACTTTTGTCAATTTGTGTTTATACTTCTTTCCCATTTGGTTTAGAGGGCAGGATATTGGATCAATTTGTATCAATTCTTGATCATACACTGTCTATTTTTTACTTTCAAATATTATTCAAAAATGCCTCTTCCGAGGAAGCAAATCCTTAATTTGCAAAATACTGTAATATACTTCATATACTGTCATATACCCTGCTTATCCTAAATTATGATACTTCATTCACCTCATGCAGTTCGGGAGCAAAATTTCTATTTTCTCTATTTTCAGTAAGACGTTTTATTTATATCTTGGTTCAATTCCTTTCTCTAACAAAATGATACTTCTGACATTCCCACTATCAATATAAGTAAACCCATTCTGCAAGCAAGCTTGCTTACAGAATGGGCTTACTAATATTAGATATGAGCCGCGACACGACAAAACCAACAATGTGGTTGTGCGCCCAGCGCAGACTCAGATCAGCCTGGGCATCCGCCCAGTCTGATCAGAGTCTTCGCTGTCCGCATGAAGCTAGCTTAGACTCTTAGCTACCCTTTAAGTGCTTAGGAAAGACTCTGAACAGTCTGGGCGGATGGCAAGGCTGATCTGAGTCTCCGCTGGGCGCACAACCACATAGTTTGTTTTCTCGCGTCATGGCTCAATATTATCAAGTTTGTATTTTTTTTCTTAGCGAGACACAAACGTCCACACTTACACTGCGTCGTTTGATGACTTTTTTCCTCAAACCGCTAGTTAAAACGAGGTAATAATGTAGAGCATATGCAAAATTCGGGCTGGAAAAAAACAAGAAAAAACACTGAATAAAAAGAAACAAAAACACTAATTTAATGCGAATGGTTAAGAACACTGTGGCCTTACTCGATAACCTTTTGGGTATGGTCCAGTGGGTAGCATGTATTCCATGTCAAAGTGAAGACTGGCATTTTGGTATCAGTAATTTGATTATATACTGTTTTGGTAATTACGGAAGAAACTGGCTGCATGGAAAAGACCGATGGGCTTATAATTTGACTAAATTTTAAAACTTATTTGAGGACCCTAGGTCATTCATCTCTATCTAAAGGTATAGGTGTGGCCGTAGTGGCCATGGGTGTTAAAGGCCAACCATAGCTTGGTTACAGCGTATGAGACAGAGCCCATCCTTTTCTTTCCCTGCTTTTTTCTTTCCCTGCCTTTAGCCTTCATAGACCATTTACTGCTTCGTTTACAGGGCGATTTTTCAGTCACTGGCTGGTGCGTTTGAGATCGAACCCACAAACTTCGTCACAGTAGCCGAGCATCTCTAACCACTAAACCATGGGGCCTCTTACCGCTATAATAACAGCGCCAATAACATATACAGAGCAAAGTGTACTTCCCAGGTTGCATGTATGCTGTTCTAATTTCCAATAGAAAACAAGAAAAAATGACATAGAGATAACAAATTAGATTACGGAAATGCTGCTGTAATCTAAGAAGTAGCTTTAAACTAGTATTTTGCTGAATCAGCTTGACTGGTTAGACGAAACTTACGGTGGAGTCTTGTTTCAAGAAATCACAGAAAGAGTAGCAAGAAAAAAATGTAACCTGATTTACCAGGTGTTTCTTAACTGCATAGAAAACAAGTGAGCCGCGACGCGAGAAAACCAACAAAGTGGTTGTGCGCCCAGCGCAGACTCAGATCAGCCTGGGCATCCGCCCAGTCTGATCAGAGTCTTCGCTGTCCGCATGGTGGTAGCTCAGTCCCTTAGCTACCCTTTAAGCACTTAGCAAAGAGCCTGAGCAGACTGGGTGGATGCTCAGGCTGATCTGAGTCTGCGCAGGGCGCACAACCACATTGTTGGTTTTCTCGTGTCGCGGCTCAAGTATAGAACCAAGAAATGAAGCAGCTCGGGCAGAATGAGTTCAGATCAGGATCTACATTTTAAACTTATGAACTACTCAATATGTATATGGAAAGCCTGTCTGATCTTAGTTACTTTCAAGAAAAACTATAACATAACATGAGCCGAGACACGAGAAACCAACAATGTGGTCGTGCGCCCATCGCAGACTCAGATCAGCCTTGGCATCCGACCAGTCTAATCAGACTCTTCGCTAAGTGCTTAAAGGGTAGCTGAGGGTCTAAGCTACCTTCATGCGGATAGCGAAGACTCTGATCAGACTGGGCGGATGCCCAGGCTGATCTGAGTCTGCGCTGGGCGCACAACCACTTTGTTGGTTTTGTCGAGTCGCGGCTCAGTCATCATTTTTATATTAGGCATTTAGTAATAGACATGAAGGAGTTCCATGTCGCAAACACTGTTGTCTGGTTCACATTTGCATAAATGACTACGATTCATGTACATGAACCAACATGTTATGCCTGTTTTGAGCCCATTTTGTTTGAATAACAAATTTCCACATGACTTCTTTTAGAACTATTTCATTGATCATTCGACCCTATCTAAAAAGATTCAGAGAGAAACAATCCGTAACGAGAGAAATGAAGAAAGTGATGCCAAAAAGTATTCGGCAAAATATAACCAAGGACGTCTTGCATGCCAAGCGAGCGCGTAACCATTGCGCAAAGGGGTAAGCTGATTAGAAAAAAAAAAAACGTTTAATGTAATAAAACTGAACCAATTAACAACTTGCTTGAACAGCTCATTTAACGAGTACTTACTAGTTATTATACCCTCGGTATACGAAGTTAAGAGGGGAGAAGATTTAGGAAAATACATCTAACAAACACAATATTTCGGTGGCAGTAGATCCACTCGGGATGCTAACGTCATTTGAAATTGGTTATAAATGGAGAGATAGTCATTAACAGTGCTAGTCTCAATATGTTACCTTTAAGCGCTTTCGCCTTTCGGCTTCAACAGAGGTTTCAAACTATAAAAACAAGAGCTGTCGCCTGACAGCATAGCTCGCCTGAATTGGTGCTTGCCCATCACACAGCCGCTATGGTGGTGTGGACTGTTATGCATAAAACTTCAAGCAAGCATGTCCATAATGACAACACATTTATAAACAAAAGCTATCTCAGAAATAAGTATTAAATTAAAAAAATACATGAAATTTCAAAGTCCATTGGGGATTGGGGGGAGCCGGGGTTGGAGGGCTATGATATACCAAAACCCTGAACTATTTAACATCAGTCCAAGTATTAGTATCAACTGAGTCCATCGTGGCACTGTGAAATTATGTCTTCATAAATACAAAACTTTAACCAAAATCTTTAAGACAAAATTCAAAGTTGATGACCTTGACTTCAAGGTCACCCAGTGGGGTAAGTATACAATGTTTTGTAAAAACTCAAAAAAGTGTCTAACATCAGTTCAAGTATAAACTGAATCTCTGTAAAGCCTTATGAATGAGTATGCAATTAGAAAACATTAATTAAGACAAAAATTTCCTAGGTCACTGACCTTGACATCAAGGTCACTGAGTGGGGTTGGGGTAGTACTCTGTAAAACTTTGGACTAATATCTAACTACAGTGCAAATATAAAAAGAATTCATCCATGGGTTCAGGAGATATGTGTCTTTAAAAAACTTTAACCATAACATCCAATCAATAAAAAGACAATTTTCTAAGTCCATGACCTTGACATCAAGGTCACTGAGAGGGGTGGGGGTAGTGCCTTGGAAAACTTTGGACCAATATCTAACTACAGTGCAAGTATCAAAGGAATCCATCCATGGGTTAAGGAGATGTTGGGCTTTAAAAAACTTTAACCAAAACATCCAGTAAAAAAAAACTCCTAATTTTTTAAGTCCATGACCTTAACATCAAGGTCACTGAGTGGGGTGGGGGTGGTACCTTGTTAAACTTTGGACCAATATCTAACTACAGTGCAAGTATCAAAAGAATCCATCCATTGGTTAAGGAGATATAGGTCTTTAAAAAACTTTAACCAAAACATCCAATCCGGACGCCGACGCCGACGCCGACGCGGACGCTGACGCCAGGGTGACAACAATAGCTCTTCCTGAACTTTCGTTCAGGCGAGCTAAAAAAAAATAGAAACAATAAGCAAACATATTTCAGTTTCGAGAAAAATATCTGAACATAAAAAGAAGTAAGCTTCTGAAAACAAAAAGAAACAAAATTATCCCCTCAGCGGGGACCATGCAGTTCAAATTATGAAAATAAAATGGCTGACAACTCGTTAATTTTATGCAATTGTATTGCACATATAGGAATAAACACAGCGCTACAACAATCAAAGATTAAAACACGGATATATACAAGAATCAAGTCTCGCTGTGTTCCAGCTGTAAAACCGTGAGACTGCATTTCAGCTGAAGTAATGTTTGGTGGGTCGTTGGTTGTATTGGATTTGATGGTTCTCAAAAACGGCACATTCGTCCCTACGAATTCTAACATTGTATTGGAATAGAAACAAAAAAGGGATGCCGCACGTGCCGCAAGCGCAGCAGGTTCTTGACTAGCTTATCGGCTGGGCAATGTTCAAGACACCAAAAACAGAAAGGGGACAAAAGAGACGTCCCGTACCAACTGCAAGCCCAGCAGGCACTTGCCAGTCTTTAGCCAATATCGGAAGGACACCGCATATGCATAGCGGTTCAGCCGATTTAAGACCGTTTCACAGAGAGGGGGAGAGAAAAGTGTAACACGATAGGTAACAAAAAAATAATCAAACAACCACATTCCGCACCTACAAATATAGCAGGCCTTTGTGCGGCATTACCAGCTGTTTCACGGTATCATTGCTGCTTCCTAAGGGACGATACGAGGATGACTAGAAGCTAATCGCCCTAATGCACTGATACACCCCGCCCTTCCCTGTTTTTAAGTCGTAGTAACCCTGAGTCGTAATTTCTTTTTTTACGACAAAAGACAGTCAAAAGTACACAACATTTAATACACCATTTGGAAGGTATAAGTATTTAAGATTGCCATTTGGAAAACTTCACTGGACGATTTTATTCCAAAAGGCAATCTTAAATACTTATACCTTCCAAATGGTGTATTAAATGTTGTGTACTTTTGACTGTCTTTTGTCAATTTGATTTGCCAATATCCGTTTGACGCATCAAGAACACTGTAAACTTTTGCATTACTCACTTTTGCTGCTACTTCTTCCACTGTTTTCATTGGATAATGTTCCCTCAAAATACTTTTGTTTAAGTCTCTTGGGTCTAAACATAATCGTACATCTTTGTTTGGTTTCTCTACTACAACTAGCGAATTTACCCATTCAGTAGGTTCTAATACTTTTTCAATGACCCTCATTCTTTCTAGTCGACTTAATTCCTGTTTTACCTTGTTTTTCAGAGCGAACGGAATTTTCCTTGGCGGATGTACCACTGGCTTAGCATCTTTATCCAGCCGAATCTTATATTCTGTTGACAAACATCCTAATCCTTCAAAAACATCATTGAAATTTTCAAGAATTTCTTCACTTGTTGCTGATTTGTTTAAACCATACAGTCTTGAAATTAAATTGAGTTCCAAACATGTTTTAAGTCCAAATATGGGTGTTGCTTTGTTTTTGACAATTTCAAAGTCTATGGGAACATACTTGTCTCTTGTTGATACTAATAGTGTAACTCTTCCAACAGTGTTTAATCTGTGACCTGAGTAGGACACTAATCTTGATCTTGATCTCTGAAGTGGCTTATTACTAATTTGTTTGTACACATGCAGTGGTAATACATTGCACTGAGCTCCAGTATCAAGTTTCACACTAACATTCTTTTTCAAGATTTTGACGTTTACTTTCCAGTCATTTACTTGCTTTTCAGTTTCTACTGAATTTAAGAAAATGTCTGAGTCATTGTCACTGTCTTGCAATTCATGCATTTTCTTGCTTTTGCATTTCTTAGCAAAGTGATTCCTTTTATTGCAGTTTTTGCAAATTTTACCAAAAGCAGGGCACTTACGTGGTTCATGTTTATATCCACATTTTCCACATATTTGTGTAGTCACTGCTTTATTGTCTGCACTTGTGTTTTGTTTGTTCTTGAACACTTTCTTTCTTACAATGTCAACATTTCCTTCAGCTGACATGCCTTGCATTGCCTTCAATTGTATTGATGATGTTTCTGCAGCACGACAAATGTCAATTGCTTTCTGGAGAGTAAGGTCTGTTTCTCGAAGTAATCTGCTTCGCACAGTGTCCTTTTTTACTCCACAGACAAGTCTGTCCTTGATAAGCGAATCTAACAAGTCTCCAAACTCACATGATTTTGACAAAATTCTAAGATCTGTCACATAAGAGTCAATAGATTCACCTTCATGCTGATTTCGAATGTTAAACTGGTGTCTCTCATATGTCAAATTGCTTTTGGGACTACAGTATTTCTCATACTTTCCCAGCACTTTTGCCATTTTCTTATCATCTCCTGGGCTGTCTCCGTCTTCATCCCATTTGAATGTGTTGAAAATTTCAACAGCATCTGGTCCGATGACATGTAACAATGTTGCACATTTTATATCTTCTGGCTTGTCTTCAATTCCAGCTGCAGTAATGTAAATTTCAAACTGCTGCTTGAACTTTCTGAAATTTTCTTTCAAATTTCCACTTAACAGAAGTTTTTCAGGAGGATGTAAGTTTTTCGCCATTTTGTCAGTAAATTTATTAATCCAATTTAATTAATTGAGTTGTCCAATTAAACTTCTGACACCACTTCTGATACCATGTTATGTTTGTGGGCTATGAGACACTCAGAAATAACTAAACACCATTTAACTATACTATTTATATATTGAAGACTGCTATTAAAGAACTACCATGTTGATACACAAGCTTATACTATAGTACTGAGAGGTGGCTGATAAACCTTAGTAATGAAGAAGCTTCTGTCTGATAGACTAGCTACAACTCTTGATAACAATACTCTGCAGTTGACACCATGAGGTTGTATGATATTCAGTCGTCGGATCCAGTAGCTCTTGTGGGCTTTCCTGGTATCATCCGACCACTGGGCATCATGTTCGATGCAGCAAAGGGAGACATTGCTGTTAAAGTCATTGGCATGTAAGTGGAGTCCTTGGCGACAGGTGATCTCTGAAATCTTCATTTCGTCCCGTCAGAGCGGTGGCCATTCATGCGCTCATTAAGTGCACATTTTGTTTCGCCAACGTACTGTTTGTCACACTGAGTACATCTGAAGTTTGTCTGTTTTTTTTTTTTAGTTTTACTGACGATCCTGATGTTGGTTTGGCTATTTGGGTTGGTGTCTTTAGTTTACAAGTAAAGCATCTAGTGTTACCACAATGCTTTGACTCCCCTACGTGCCCATCATCACTAGGGTCTGTGCTGAGTATCCCTTAGACTTTTTGGCCTTCTGTATGCGATGATCGGCCAGTGTTTTGACTTTAGGTAGCTCTGGATGATATGTCAGCACAAAGAGAATAATTTGGCTTTTAGCGAAGTAGGTCTTCTTTTCTCTGTGATCTAGCTTTCGAAGTCGCTCTGAAAATTGCTTGAGTGCTGTAATGTAACCTCGTCTTCGAAGCTGAGCCGACAGCTCTGTTGCCCTAAACTCAAATGTCTCAAGATTTGAGCATAATCGTCTAATACGGAGGGCCAAATTATATGGAACATTTCTGCTGCAGCGTCTCGGATGGCAGTTTGAGGGTAGAAGGTCTTGATGTGTGTCTGTAGGTTTCGTATACAGTTCCACATCAATTTCGTTACCCACAAGCCTGATGTTGACTAATTTCTTTGCTGGCCGTCCCAAGGCGGCATTTCTTCTTTGGCTTTTCTATGCTGTTTTTATGTGTTGTTTGTTGCTATGTATGTTGTTGATATATAGTTTGTGATGATAAGGGTAGCCCGGGGACCACGTGCATGGGAAATGGCTGTTCACATAGCTGCCGCTGATATCTTTTGCGGTGACTAATTTTATGTTGTCTTTTTCCTACATGGTGTCTTGGGTGGGATCTGGGATGTAATTGTGTCAGTTTCTGAGATATTTCTTATTCAGTTTTGATGTATATTTCCTCTATGTTGGATTTGGTGTTTCTGTCGTCAAATATGTACTGTGCCGCATAGTGGTTGGCGTTGCTCCATTTTCTTCTTCTTTTGGTGTCTTGTGCTTTGTGAGCGTTGCCTTTCCTGTATAATTCCATATTTTTTTCTTTTTTATCTTTTAACGCGTTGCAGTTTATTTGCTTGTATTAGGTATAATGAGCAGTTTGGAATACGATTTGCCATTTCTACATACATGAAGGACAACCATGGAAGAGAAGTCAGCCATATTTATATATTATTATATGACGTCGCAACTGAGAGTGTAATAAAGCCATGCATTAAAAACGATAATCGATTAGTGGATTAGATATGCAAATTACGCCGTAACACTATACGTTGACGTCCATGCAAACATCGCTTTTTGTAGTGGCAAAATCGTGACGTTTTAGTGCAAAATTTGCTCATAAAATGCGATTTTAGAGTCATATGATAAACAGAATCTTGCATTCGTGCTCCTGTATTATTGAATTTATCAAACTCGTTGGGTGAAACGATAAGATGCTAGGCATAGCCTTGCATCTTATCGTTTTCCCAAACTCGTTTAAAGACAAATATTCTCTACTATATACAACACACCCCCTGTCTCTATTGGTTTTATGACCCTGTTATGTCATTACCTATGTGAGATGGGGTACTGCCTTTGATGAAACAGCAGTGCCACTGCACTGTTGCATAACAGGATTATGGCATCCAATAAACAGGAATATTTGTCTTTAATAAATTCAATAATACATGAGCACTCATGTAAGATCCTCTATGTAAAACCTTAAGGTGAATGGATACATTTTATTGGAAGTTACTCTTTCAAGGGAAGTAACTCATTTTCATACCTAAACGGAGGTCAACTCATAAAGAAAGAACTCATAAAGAAAGACGATGTGCAGAATTAATACTTCAGTGATGTCCAACAGAGGTCAAGGTCGCACTTAGAGGTCAAAGGTCAAACGGTAAAATTTCATGTCCGCTCCATATCTTGAAAACCGTTTAAGATTTCTTCATGAAAGTTTGTACAAATATAAAGCACCATCAGACAATGTGCAGAGAAAAAGAACTATAACCCTGTTTTCATTTTTGACGGAATTATATCCCTTTGTATTTTTCATATAGTTATTTCATATAAGCTTCGTGTCCGCTCCCTATCTCAAAAACCGTAAAAGATTTCTTCATGAAAGTTTCTATAATTATAAAGCACCATCAGATGATGTGCAGAGAAAATGGACCATAACCCTACTTTCACTTTTAACAAAATTACGCCCCTTTGTATTTTTCGTATAGTAATTTCATATAAGCTTTGTATCTCAAAAACCGTTTCAGATTTCTTTATGAAAGTTTGTATAAATATAAAGCACCATCAAACGATGTGCGGAGAAAAAGAACCATAACCCTATTCTGTTTGACGGAATTGTGTCCCTTTGTATTTTTCGTATAGTAATTTCATATAAGCTTTGTATCTCAAAAACCGTTTCAGATTTCTTCATGAAAGTTTTTATAAATATAAAGTACCATCAAACGATGTGTGGAGAAAAAGAACCATAATCCTATTCTGTTTTGACGGAATTGTGTCCCTTTGTATTTTTCTTATAGTAATTTCACATAAAGTTTGTGTCCGCTCCATATCTCGAAAACCGTTTTGGATTTCTTCATGAAAGTTTGTATGCATATAAAGCACCATCAGATGATGTTCAGGGAATAAAACATAATCCTACTTTCACTTTTAACAAAATTACGCCACTTGTATTTTTCGTATTGTAATTTTATTATTAAATTCGTGTCCACTCCATATCTCCTTAACCTCGTGAAAACTTTTTTTGAAACTTGAGTCCAATGTTCACCTTATTGAGGCAACTTGCAGAACTTGTATTTCAACAAAGGTCAAGGTCGCACTTAGAGGTCAAAGTTCAAAACGTGACATTATTTGCCTGCTCCATATCTCAAAAACTGTATAAGATTTCTTCATAAATGTTTATACAAATATGAAGCATCATCAGACAGTATGCAGAGAAAAAGAACCATAACCCTACTTTCAGTTTTGACAGAATTGTGCACCTTTGTATTTTTCATATAGTAATTTAGTGTCTGCTACATATCTTGAAAACCGTTGAAGATTTCTTCATGAAAGTTTGTTCAAATATCAGACGATACGCAGAGAAAGAACCATGACCCTACTTTCAGTTCTGATGGAATTATGCCCCTTTGTTATTTTTCTAGGAATTTCATACTAAGCTTCGTTTGTTTTGTAGTTTTATATCTGCCTTATTGTTGAAGATTTAAGCTACTAAAAAAAGTTCTGTCATCTCTTGTTGTCTTTCCAACTTTAAGCCCCAACGGGCGTATATTGCCCCGCTCAGCGGAGCTCTTGTTAAAGGGTTTCATCATCAATGAAAGCAGTTAGGTCACTAAAGTTGTCCCCCTTTTTAGTAATGGATGAAAAATATGGAGTTGTATCCAAACACATGAAGAACATTAAATGAGAATTAGCAATCCTGAATGCGGTTAATGCAATACTGTATATCACTTGGAAGCTTGAAATTACGTCTTGATTTTCAATAATGTCAAACAAATGAGCCTTGACACGAGAAAACCAACAAAGTGGTTATGCGCCCAGCGCAGACTCAGATCAGCCTGGGCATCCGCCCAGTCTGATCAGAGTCTTTGCTGTCCGCATAGAGGTAGCACAGACCCTCAGCTACCCTTTAAGCGCAAAGTGAAGACTCAGATCAGACTGGGCGGGTGCCCAGGCTGATCTGAGTCTTCGCTGGGCGCACAACCACTTTGTTGGTTTTCTCTTGTCGCGGCTCAAATGAGAAATGACGCTTTTATAATTCACAATGCACAAGTGTTTGAAATAGAAAATTAATCAGACTTCAGCCTTTAATATTATTACATCACAGATTTTGACTCTTTTATGAATCGCAAAAGAAATTATTACAAATTAATAACTTCTTTGAAAGGCAGCATCAAATTTAGTTTTGAAATTGGATTGCTGTCTAAGATTGCAAACTCATGACAGTGAACCCGGTCATAATGGAATCAGAAATATCAGTATCTCAGTTGTTGACTGCTTGCACAACTTTTATTTTTATAGAATAAACACTGATTGACGCCAAATTTAGACTATCCTAGGTCAAAATTTTGTGACATTCTGTGACAATCAACGTTTTCCCAAAACCTTTTGTGGCAAAAATAATCAATTTCCAATTTTTTATACCTCTTTTCATCGATTTATAAGGAGCCAGATGTTAACATTTGTGAAATATTTGTAGTTTGATGTTACCACTTCACATACATACAGACAGCCAGACAGACATACAGGATGTTCGTAGACATTTTAATCCTTGGTTTTGAACTGTAGCATGCAAGTGCCAAGGTCGAAGTGTTCCTTTAAAACATTGGTAAAAATATAAAATTATAACTCTGAAATATAAAATTATAACTCTGAAATCGGTCTAAAATTAACCCCTGCAGATTGCGTTTACGTCTAAGTCATCTGAAAAATCATCTTTATAAGATCTTATAATTATCATTTAATAAATTTCCCATACCGTGAATTGTTCATTATTTCTTATTCTGTCCTAAATACGACCAACAAAGACAACGTATGCTGCCACGTATCTCCGACTTGTGCTTTCCAGGTTTGAACTACTTTGACGTCATTTAAAGCCATGTGACGTCGCATGACTCAATGTAATTTTTGAATGGTAAAAACATTACATTCCATCAGTTTACTCTAAGGCTTTTCAATAAAAACACCAAGAATGCAACATCTTTAAAGTAGACAGCCAAGATGCTCTATAAACCTTACGTCTTCACTGTTCTTTATCATGACTTAGAAAAATATTACATATGTCCCTTCCGAGGTTCGTATCTTTCTTTACTTTATAGTTTGCTTCGTCTCTCTATTGACTTCTGCTTACGCTGCGTCCTAAACTCTCAGTATTAGATAATGTATAATTTTTTGTGTGTTCCTTCATCTTCGTTTTGTTTCAGTACTTCGTATGTTTAATGTGAGATAACCTATTAGTGGCATTAGCGCTATTAAAAAAAATAAAGCATTAAGTTATAACTCTGTTCCAAATGCAGGAATATACGCTAAGGTTTCCTTTTCCTAATAACAGAAGTGGTCAAAGTGCCGAGGTCCACTAAGTCTTTGTCAGCCAAGCGGGAAATAGGTAACTTTTTTTTAGGCAAGGAAGATTAAAGGCAGCGGAAGGAGAGGGACGGGCTCCGTCTTTCATTTACTGAGCTTCTAACACCCGCTACCCCTACGGCCACGAGGCTGTGTCAAACTTTACGTTTACCGTTTAGAAGTTCTTAATGAAGATGTTCAGAAAGAGCCAGGACCATACCCAGTTGGCACACAATCTTTAATCAACCTTGAATCAACTTTGATTAAACGTCATGACGTTGAATCAATGCTGATTCAAGGTCGTATGCCCAGTGGGATAGATCCTAGCCTGCCAATGTCACCAAAACAGGAGAGTAAACATATAATGATAAATACACTATATACGTAAGTTACGAAATGGAAAAAAGAAATAATAAAGAGCCAAGCCTGTCTTACTTTCCACAAGTTGATCACAGTGCGTTTTGGACATCAAAATAGCAACGACAAAAACACCAAACGGGACTTATCGTGACAAAGCCTTGTAGGCATTGCGCAAAACATACAAAGAGTCTTTTTTCTCTATATCACCTAGTGTTGTCATTTAAAGCGCTAAATATTGATAAACTTAAATTCTTAAAACAGCGTAGATCCATATGAAGTGGCTCATCATGAGCCGCCTCATCAGGAATTTCATTGTTTGCACTCTAGTCTGGTCAATGTTCCTTCTTTCGAATGTGTTCTCTGCTCTTGAAGGAACTCTTTAAAATTTTAATTTGACTTCACTGCAGCTGGAGTTGTACCGTGTGGCGGCCGTTAAAGGTCCTCCGTACATCACCCATAGAGCAGATTATATTTCAATTTCGTCCTTTGAAATCAAGGCGAGGTTTATGGTTTATGGCCATGTGAGATTGACGATTGTGTCGATTCCTAGTCATTGACTTTTTATTTGCTTTTCTTTTCTTTTCGTCCTTGTTATTCCAGTACAATCTGGAGAAAGTACATTAATGATTTGAGCTGCGACACGACAAAACCAACAAAATGGCATGTGCGCCCAGCAAAGACTCAGATCAGCCTGGGCATCCGCCCAGTCTGATCAGAGTATTCGTTGTCCGCCTGAAGGTAGCTAAGGATCGAAGCTACCTTTAGGCGGACAACGAATACTCTGATCAGACTGGGCGGATGCCCAGGCTGATCTAAGTCTTCTCTGAGCGCACATGCCACTTTGTTGGTTTTGCCGTGTCGCGCCTCATCTGATGAAAGTACATTAATGAATTGATACCTCCTAAAAGCCCTTGATACTTGAATGATTTCTTAAGACGGTCTTTTAAAATGATTTACGACAACAGACTTAGAGATTCCCAGAAATTGGAGCTTTAAATCAGATTTGTCTTTCTATTTTCAACGCTTCCTTTTTCATGTTTTTATTGTTTATTTCTTAGAGCACCATTAATTTCATCAGAAATAAGGGCATCCATGATAAAAGCCTCACTTGGGAACTGGTATCTCGGAGCATATCTGAACAGAGAATACTCAGATCAGCCTGCGCATCCGCGCAGTCTGATCAGAGCATTCCCTGCTCGCTTCAAAGGACGCTGCGCAGATGCGAAAGCTGTTCTGAGTCTTATTCTGTTCCAACATCAACATGCTACCTTATTGTTTTATTTGGGGGTTTTTTTGGGTTTTTTTGTGTGTTTTTTTTTTGTTCCGCTTATTCGTATAACTCTTTCACGTGTTTGATTTTCGAAGAACTCTTTCAAGCCGATTATTTGTTTCTAGGATTCTTTTCATGCATTTTCAGCAAAACAAGTGAAAATGCTCTATATTTGAAGCTTTAATAATCACTTTGAGGTTTATAGTAACCCGATTTCTGAAATACCTAAATGAATTTTAGATAAGTTACACCTTTTGTTACATAATGATTTTGACAATCTTTTTCATTAATGTGAACGTATAAATATGAAAAAGTATTTCTAAATTTTTTTACAGGCAAAAGCAAACAGGTACTCGCTTACCTGGTAACTGAATTCCCTCTTTAGGTCTGGGTACACTTTGATGATGTTGTTGTTGTTGTTGTAACAGTTGTTTTCATCGCCATTTTAACAAAGGGTAATATTTTTGTGACTTCCTTTTGCTTCCATAGATGACATGGCCCTCCCTATAGGGGTCTACTCTGGCAGAAAAAAAATTGCTCCTACGCAATTTTGTGCATATGCAACCCATTCTCAGTTCGGGTACAGCTTTGAAGAAAAAGAATACAACACGTTCGCTCTCAATATGAATATAGAAAAACATGAGCCTCTAAAGAACAGAGATTTGAGGTCAGTTGCTAGGGAAAGGTAACTTTTGACAAGTTTTCAAGAATCTTACCAACAAACCCTGAAGAAAAGTTCAGCTGAACTATATTTGTTCCTGAACAATCAATGCAAAAATGGGACGTCCTATTAACTCATTTTATTTGAAGATTTAAGCTTTGGAAATAGAAGAACTTAAATCGTTTTGCTGTAAAAGTTGTTCCATAGAAAGAGGAATTCTTTAAATATCAAAATCACTGAGAAGCGGCTTAGAAAGATATTGCAGATGCACAAAATGACATTTATGAGTTGAAATAAGAGGATTAAATTATGGTTGTTCTAATTACTTCTGAACTACAGCAAGAAAAAAAAGGGTAATTGAATATATAGTGTCGAAAACAGACATTGGATTGTATGTAAAATGCACATAAATATAATAAGACTTCCAAGAAATTTAGCATATTTCAGGCTCAGCTGAGCCAAGAAGACTATTTTTCTGCTCATAGATGTTAAAATGCCAACTTTTTTCTGCTCATTAATGTTAAAATGCCAACAATTGTTGACATTTTAACATTGATGAGCAGAAGAAATTCATGCTCCGCTGGGTTGAGCATGAAATTTTTTATAACCTCGGGCCCAGAGCTGCAGATTAACCTGCGTGCGTGCATGCATGCGTCCAGATCGTAATGCTAATTCTGAGAAACGGATCTAATTATTTGTTGAAAAATATTTGCTGTTACTTATAAGAATAGCCTCTGGAACAGTGTTCTTGTAACGAACAATTCAACGTATGTGTTACCCGCATAACCCTTTACATTTAAAAGCGCTAGAAATGAGAACAGTTCAATTTGCTATCAGCGTGGATCCTGATGGGGCAGCTCATGATGAGCCCCCTCATCATACTCAACACTTATTACCCTTTGTCTTTGAATTCTCAATATGATATAGCTTGGACGAAATATTCTTGTAAATTTGTAGACGTAAAATTTGTAGTTTGCTATTTTCGCGCTTGGAGGCTTAACATATAGATAAATGCTTTCCCCACAAACATTTCTCGATAATCAATATGCCATCCTTACAGAATGTCCTTTGGATTTTTTTCTTATGACTCGTTAGCGAAGTGATTCAAGGTCGTCTCTTTGTTGCATCCTGTCTTGCAAGCAATTAGTGTTCATTAGCCTCCTGTTATTGCTTTAGACTGCTTTTTATTTCATTTGCAGAATCCTGTCTAGAATTTCTGACGCATGGTCTTGATCCAGAAACACAGCTTTATACGTACTCATACAATTACTCTGAACATACTCTGTCACACTAAACCTTCTTTTCGGTACTTAAAGCACAGCGGCCAAGAAATCCATATGAAGTATGTTTTGGTTCCCATAGAAAAAGGCTGCAGACCATGTGGAAAACTACCGGTCTGATAAAGCATATAATAAAGGGCCTAAGAAACTATTAGTTTATGTGGTGGACATCCACATTTGGCCTCGGAACAGTGTAAACAGTGTAAAATCGTTGAAGCTTTCAATTATATATAATATTATACGTCTAGATATACACATGATGTATTAAAGTCTGCATAGATCTGGCAGTGATAAAAGCATCTACGAAATGCGGTTCGACCTTCACGTTTGGTGATTCAATTTGGGTTGATTCGCATATATTACGCCATACGACTAACTGGCAAAGAGTAATGAGAAGACATTTTTCTTTTTTGAAAAATGACAGAAGGCTCAACCAAATACATCTGAACAATGTATTTTACCATGCTACTTATGTTTTGACATCAAAAGTAGGTCTTTCTGGGTCCGAGGTTATAAAACTTGAGTATAATCTCAAACTCAAAATAAAGCACCATGACTGGCTGCTTCCGAGCATGTGCTCGGAAGCAGCCAATCAGTATGCTTTAATTTGAGTTTGAGAATGTACTCAAGTTTTATAACCTCGGGGCCTGGTTGCAAGCTCAATTCAAAATACTGAAATAAAATTTATATGTTTAAGAAATATGGGACCGTTGGGTCCTTTACAACCTTTAAGGCTGTAATTCAGGTCAAGTCCTTTGCCTTATATTTATGCTACACAAAGTTTTGAGTCAACGGGGAATTAACTCTGCTTGACCTGGACACATCGATCACCATTAAGGGGACTGACTCATTAACTCATTAATGTAGCTAACGAGACGTAAGGTTCAAATTTAATGAACAAGTCTGAAGAGTTCTTTGAAGTTTCCAAATTTAATAAATGTTTCTTCTGAATAAGCATCCAAAGTTTAGTAAACAAATTAATACATAAAAGTTCTTAAATAATATTGTATGATGGTAGTAAATGAATCTCACATAACTCTCTAACTGATCTAGTCAATTGTTTATTAAGCTTAAAATGGTTCTTTCTGAATGTTTACAGTTTCTAGATTTCTTTGTTAAATATGTAAAGGTTACTTCTCTTGATTAGATCCTTAAGTTGTGATATTAGTCCTTTAGCCTATGGAATAGAACAGTTAAAGGTAGGTTCCTGTACTTTGGAATGCATCATAATTTTGATCAGCTTTCATCCAAGTTGTTGGAAAGCACTTATAAAAAGGGAATGAATAAGCTTCACTCAAAAGAGTATATAAAAATATTATTAGAAAAGTTGTTTTGCAAGGGATTTCCTAACTCTGCTTCGCACACCAGTTAGTGCTATTTTTAGTTCGCGCCCAAAATAGATAACGTTAGCTGACGTCATGCTGCATCGCATTTTGGGATAGTTTTAACCCATCTGCCATGCCAGGACCTCTAGGAGAGCTCATGGCAAGAGAAAATTTACCTTTGGAGAATGGCATCAGAAATCGCGCACTTATAGACATATAACACATCTATTTTTAGAACTGGAATTCCAACGAAGGAAAATAAACCAAAAGGGAAAACGACTATTTTCTTCAAAATCTGACGATTTTCTCAGTAGCAACAGGTTCAGAAAAATAAGAGAATTCAATACTACCCAGAAAAAGGCTAAATTATTTTGTGAACATAATTGTTATCGCTAGTCCAGGAACCTACCTTTAACAACAAGTCCTAGCTTAGTTTCCAGAATAAAGTTCCAACATGAAAACACTGGTTCCAAAGTTCACATTAAACCATCCCGACATGCAAACTTATCGAAACGGATGGCTGAGTCTGAGACTTGATGTTTGCAGTGACTAGACTACGCTAGACTGAGACTCGACTGATGAAATGAAGTTTCGGTCAACCTTAAATATGATTTTGAATCCCAATGTGTCAAATCACTTGAGGGAAGTCATCAGAGTCAAAATTCTTTGAGAAGAATAAGTTTGCAATGATAAGATGCATATCAGAAGTAAAAGTGCCAAGTTTCGCTATCTATCAAATCAATCTCTAAATTATGTCAGGAAGTAAAAGTGCCAAGTTTCACTATCTATCAAATCAATCTCTAAATTATGACAATTAAGATGGCCAAATCACCCAAGTATAGAATTAGGTCTGAAGATGTCAAAGAGTACTTCCTTTGGTCTACTGATACAAATCAATGTGCCTGAGGAAATAATGGCAATGATTATTTAGAAAAAATGACTTGGCAAGCAATAATTTCTAAAAGTTTCAAATATGTAATGGAAAAATATGTTTTACATTTTCAGTATTAGAGTAATTAAAATAGTAATGAATAAACCTGAAATAAACTACATATATGTCATGTATGTGTAACAGTATTTGACTGCATATTATGAATATACATGATTATTATAATTTTTATTATCTTTTATTTTTATTTTTATTATATTAAGTAAATGGGACAAAATGGTCACTTGGTGACAGGTTCCCCCACCTTAAGAAAGTTCGTCCCGAACGTACAACATGCTCTATATACACTATTATACATACAAGTACATGGTATATACAAAAAAATTGTCAAGTCAGCAGTGATATGTAACTTTATATTTGAGCATCAGCCACTAGATTTTAGAGCACAGCTTCAGAATTGCACAATAGCTTCCAGTGAACATCCCATTTAACAGTGACCAACACATTATGGACCATTTCCTTGCTTACATACACATAATTTGTTTCAGAGAATACCATGATCAAAAACTTAAATGCTTTTGTTTGCTTGGCTCGACACCAAAAAAAGTTTTAAAAAAAATGATTGTCACTAATGTTTGAAACTGCAAGGGTGACAGGCAGACTAACCTGATGATCAGTCATACTAATCATGCCAATAGCACATTTAGACACCTACACAAGAGTTAGGCAAGAGAAGTTTACCCCTACAACATCAAAAATTAGCATAGTTAACATTTTTAAATGAAATTATTAATTCTAATAATCGAATTGGTCTACATGATTTTGATATTCTTTTTTTGGAAAGTCACTGAATCGACCTGATATTCCTGGTGGTATGTGGTTGAGATTTTCCCATTCTGGTGGGATCTCTGGGTTCAAAAAACTCAGCAGGCAGTACCAGTTTCCATCTTCCCTAAGTTGCATTTCATGAATGTGTTTGCAACTTGCCATGAGTTTGGGATATTGTTTTGCCACTGGCTTGTTTGCATTTTCTGCATGTTTGACATTTACTCTATACAGATAGTCATCTCTTTCCTCTAGCATTTTAACAACTATTTTGGAAGCAAAATGGTGAGCCATTGCAATTGGTTGCCATTGTTTAAAGTTGCCTGTTTTGACCAGATAGTATGATCTGCCATTGAGAATTTTAATGCCAACTAGCTCTGGTTCCGTACTACATTGTTCAGGATCTTCAGTTTTATTTACAATGTTGACATTTGGCTCAGTTTCTTTGAAGAACTTGTGCTGCGTTTGTTTGAGTGGTTTCTTACGTTTCTTGGCAGACATAGTTCTCTTTGTATGAAATTCTCTGATCAAATGAGATGGAATTTTGCAAGGGAAAAACCAATTGGTGTTATTGTTTTGGAATTTTTCCTTGTAGTATAAGGCTCCATTGCTTCTGTTTGAGGCAGGGATGCTTTTAATATCTGATTCTGAAAAAGCCTTGCATGTATTATGCAAGCAGTCCTTACATGCAGGTGTTTTGTTTGTATTGTCTTTAGACTGCGCTATGGCTTGGTTTCTTTCAAATGTTTTGGCTGGCTTGGTTTTAGAATGAGGCTCATGTGCACGTGGTGTATTTTGGTGTTTGTTTCCACTTGCATGTGGAAAAGTTGTCTTTGGTTGTTGGTTTGGTTGCTTTTGATGTTTTGATTTGTTTTGATGAGCCTGAGCATTAGGCATTGCAGGCTTAAAACACTTTTGTCTGTGTTCTGAACTGTTGTTTTGATTCCTTTGTTCATTTTTATTTTGTTTGTCAGCAGGATTTTGCAGCTGCTGATTTAGTGAAGGACTCCTTTGGTCTGATTTTGGCTTTATAGGCGCTTTCTTTTGTTGTGCGTTGTTTGTTTTTGCACCAGCCCCTTGCTTTTGAGGAACCGGATGAGGTATTTTAATATCTGCTTTAGTTCGGTTTGATTGACCCAGTTTTGGTTCATTGGGTGCATTGTGTTTGAGCTTTGGTCTTTCTGCTTGGTGACCATTTGTGTTTGTTCTTTGACTCTGAGGCTGTTCAGCTGGAAGTGTGATTTCCTCAGGGTCAAAGTCAACATCTGGATCTGGAAGATCATCTGGTGGGTTGGTTGGACGATCATTAGGGTCATAGTATGGCTTAAGTCTAACGGCATTGACTAAAGACTTTACTTCCAGGTTGGTTTTGGCATTTCTTATCCTGAATGTGTGATTTGGTCCTATCATGGTGATATAATAGGGACCCACCCATTTTCTGTGCAGTTTTGGGGCTTTGCCTGGAGGTACTTTAGTGCAGTTTAGCCAGACCCTCTGGGCTGGTCGAAAGCTAGGAAGTTGGGACCGTTTATCATGCTGATATTTGTATTTGTCTTGTGCAGCTTTGATATTGTCGCCTGCTAGCTTCCTACACACTTCCAGATTTTGCAGGATTCTGCCAAGGTGAATCTTGTAGTCCTGACTCAAATGATCCTTAGGTTGCAATACAGTATCTATTGGGAGACGCATTTCCCTACCATACAGGAGGAAGAAGGGACTAAAGTCAGAAGACTGAGTGGCCGGTGTTGATCGATAAGCCATCATAATGCCTGGCAAAATGTCTGGCCAGTCATCTTGCTGACCTTTGCAATAAGCACGTAGAGCCTGCAGAATGTAGGAGTTCTTAGACTCTACGAGTCCGTTCGTCATAGGGTGATAAGCACTAGTGTAAGTACGCTTTATGCTGAAAAGCTCTGCTAGGGCTTTCACAAGGTTGCTCATGAAATTCCGTCCTCTGTCACTGACAAGGGATCGGGGAGAACCATATCGGGAAATGATCTCTCTGAAGAGTACTGCAGCAACTTCTGTAGCCTCTTGTGTGCGCAGAGGAAAACATTCACACCATTTTGAATAGCTGTCAACAACAAGAAGCACATGTTTGTACTTTTCTTTTGTTGTCGGCAAGCCACTCAAAATGTCCATATGCCATCTGCTGAACACATCATCAACCTGCTGTGGCTGAAGAGGAGGTGGTTTGGCATTGAAAGCTCTTTTAGACTGCTGGCAAATTTCACAAGTTCTGACATACTGTTTGACATCCTCGTACATGCGAGGCCAGTAGTATTTATTGCGTATTGCTGCGTAAGTTCTTTCAAAGCCTTGGTGCCCCCCTCCTGCCAAGCAGTCATGATAAGACTTCAGAACATCATCCCTAAGGATAGCAGGAATGGCTATTTGTTTGACTAGCCTTTCCTCAGCAGGAACATTTCTGCTCCTTTTTGAGTAGAAATATGTTAGTATTCCATCCTCCAGCTCATAGTTGTATGCCTCAGCAACAACTACTCTTGCAAGAAGAGGGTCATCTGGCACCTGACGAGTTTGAAGATAATTGTATAGCTGCTTGAAGTCGGGGCATGCTTTCTGCTTTGTTGACAGATTCTCAAATGAGATGTCAGCAGGCAGCATGGCGGGCTCAGTTGCAGCAGCAACTACAGCTTCATTCTCATCAGAGTAAACCAAAGTGACCTCTGTGAACTCCTTGGGAGTCTGGATGGAACTGATATGATCAGCAAGTTCACTTGACTCATTTGACGTTGTGTCTGTGTATGTTTGTCTGGACAAGTAATCCGCTGTGTAATTTTTGGAACCAGGTCTATGTTTGATCTCGAAATTGTAGCCCTGAAGGAGTATGCTCCAGCGCCCAAGACGACCTTGACAGTCTTTAATGTTCTGCAGGTATTTGACTGAGACATTGTCTGTAAAGACTGCGAATGTGGTGTTTGCTAGGTAGTGTCGGAAATGCTGGATTCCTTCTACTAAAGCCAACCCTTCCTTGTCTGTGATGTGCCACTTCAGTTCATTGTTCCGAAGTGCTCGGCCACCATAGCGGACTGGAAGTTCTTTTCCATCATGCACCTGACTAAGTACATAACCGATGGAAAAGTCTGAACTGTCTGTTGACAATATGAATTCCTTATCAAACTGAGGATATCTGAGAATAGGTGCAGTGACCAGTTTACGCTTCAGCTCACGGAAGGCATTTTCAGCTTCCTCAGTCCACTTGAATTTCTTATCTTTCTTCAGGAGGTCATGAAGGGGAGCTGCTATCTTAGCATAGTTTCTTATAAACTTGCGATAGTACCCCATCATGCCGAGTACACTTTTCACTTGCTTTTGAGTGGTCGGACTTTTGGCATTGAGTATTTTTTCAGTGTTTTCTGGATTGACACGCATGCCATCTTTGGAAACTATGTGTCCTAGGTATTTGACTTGTTGTGTGGTGAACTTGCATTTTGAAGGGCGCAGCTTTAGGTTTGCTTTCCTAAGATTTGTAAAGACTAAGTCTAGATGGTGTAAGTGTTGATCAAAGTCTTTTGAGAATACAAGCAGGTCATCAATGTACACAAGGGCAATCTTGAAGTTGAGGTTTTTGAGAACCTTGGTCATCAGACTTTGGAAGGTCATTGGCGCATTGACCAATCCGAAAGCTAATCTGTTAAATTCATAGACCCCACTGTGTGTTATGAAAGCACTTTTCATTTTCGTAGACTTATCCAAGGGAACTTGCCAGAAACCACTACGTAGATCAAGCGTAGTGAAGATCTCTGCTTTGGATTCTGCAAGAGTATCAAAGACATCTGACATATGAGGAATAGGAAAAGACATGATTTCCGTAACTGCATTGAGTTTCCGGTAGTCCACACAAAACCGCCATTCGTTGTTAGGCTTTTTGACCATAACAACTGGTGAATGCCAGGGTGATGTGCTTTCTTCAATAATGCCATGTCTCTCCATTTCCTCTAACAGCCTGTCTAGTTCAGCCCCCATTTTTGGAGTTTGCCTGTATGGAGGTGTGCTAACTGGTTTTGCTTGGCCCGTGTGTATGGTATGAGTGTGTAAACTTGTTTCACCTATTTCTGACATATCTTTTGCAAACACATCTCGGTTTAGATGTAAGAACTGTATGAGTTTCTGTTTTTGCTCTCCTGAGAGGTCTGCACATTCTAAGTTAATGCCTAAGTCTTTCAAAATTGCTTCATAGTTTTGTGGTGGGCTGCTCTTCTCTGAACTTAAGTTGAAAATGTTAGCTTCAGTTTCAAAAGCGTAAACTGATTCTGAGTAAATTAAGTTCGCTTTAGCTAATCTTTGATCTGGCTTTAAAAATACTGGAAGATTGGTTGGATTCATAAGACGATAGACACATCGGCAATTGTTGACAACTGATAAGCACTTGCTTCCAGCTAAGTTGTTTTCACTTAATCTTAGGACAGGTTCAAGTAAGAGTGTAGCTTGGTTTGGAAATCCAGACACTTTGGCAGGAACTATGACTTCACTGTGTGGGGGTAAAATAACCTCTTCCGCTGGGAAAACAATGCTTGTGTGGTCACTAGTGATTGTAGTAGTGGCAACCGTTATTGTTGATCCCAAGGCTTTGCCTTTTGTGACTGGAATTTCAACCTCACCAAACCTTACATTAACTTTGTGCTTTTGTAAGAAGTCTATGCCAACAAGCAAATTTGACATGGAGATGTTCAAAGACATGAAATGATTGAGTAAAAGTTTGGCCTTCACACTGAAAGTTTAAATCAACTAAGCCTAGAACACTATGACGTTCACCACAGACTCCTACAATAGCTGATAAATGAGACAACTTTATCTGAACAGCTGGGGCAACTTGTTTCAGCAGGTGGTGGCTGATTGCACTTATTTCCGCACCAGTGTCTAGAAGGCAGTCTACAGTTTGATTTCCTACTTTAACTTTCGTCATATTTTTGTTCAGTTTAGGTGTAAATGTCATGACTGGTTTTTCAGAGTTGTTTTCGTCATTTGTTTTGCAGGCCTTAGCTGAACAAAGCCATTGCCTATTTTGATTGCGCCTAGGAGCCATGATTTCAGTTTACTAACTTTAGAGGCTGCTGTTAATTGTTGGCAAAGACTTAAAGTCTAATATTGCAGTTGCAGTTATGTTGGTTTAAAGTCTAATATTGCAGTTGCAGTTATGTTTAGTTCAAAAGTCCTATTTTGCAGTTGCAGTTATAGTTGATACTAATTTTTACTTAAGGTTTTAAACAATTTCCTTAGCCTGCTCTAGGTTATAGGTATGCAAATGACAGTGTATTTTCAGTCAGCAGTAAGAGGTGCTCAGTTCTAACTGACCTTTCTTGATTCTCTTTAATTCACAAACACAGCATCAGTAGCATAATTTTCTTATGCAGTTGAAATAACTGAAACATTGACATTTATCGCTATGCAGTTACAATTATGTATTGGGCAGATTTTTCTTTTAGTCTGACTAAAGATTTTGATTAAAAAAAAATTCCTTTAATAGCAAAAATTCAGTTGCAGATGTATAGTTTTATTTCCTTTATTATTCTATTACACTCTTAAATGGGGATATGGTCACAGATAAACAGGAGCACAAACTATCATGCAAAACAAAATGAAGCTGCACTCACCAGTCTGTGACTGTGTCTTTTCTGTGAAGTCCCTGTGTCACTATATATGCTGCTCTATGGCAATAGTCTGTTATAGTACTAGCCTATGTTAAGTCTTTTTGCCCACATAAAATAATAAGCACCAATTGAAGATCCTTACACTGTTATTTCTTCGGTTAATTAATCCAATATTTAATCTTTTTATCACATTACTAAAACACTAAACAAATAAAATATTTAACACTCAAAATTAAGCACTAAAAGTTGTTTGAAATATGAGTCAAAAAGGTCCAAATTTTCCAATGATGAATCTAGATGATAACTGAAGTCTCTTTTTCACACAAAGTCTTGATAAAAACTGAGGTTGAGGTACCCGGAAATCTTCTCCACCACTCTGGGACCGTTGGGTCCTTTACAACCTTTAAGGCTGTAATTCAGGTCAAGTCCTTTGCCTTATATTTATGCTACACAAAGTTTTGAGTCAACGGGGAATTAACTCTGCTTGACCTGGACACATCGATCACCATTAAGGGGTCCTGACTCATTAACTCATTAATATAGCTAACGAGACGTAAGGTTCAAATTTAATGAACAAGTCTGAAGAGTTCTTTGAAGTTTCCAAATTTAATAAATGTTTCTTCTGAATAAGCATCCAAAGTTTAGTAAACAAATTAATACATAAAAGTTCTTAAATAATATTGTATGATGGTAGTAAATGAATCTCACATAACTCTCTAACTGATCTAGTCAATTGTTTATTAAGCTTAAAATGGTTCTTTCTGAATGTTTACAGTTTCTAGATTTCTTTGTTAAATATGTAAAGGTTACTTCTCTTGATTAGATCCTTAAGTTGTGATATTAGTCCTTTAGCCTATGGAATAGAACAGTTAACAAGTCCTAGCTTAGTTTCCAGAATAAAGTTCCAACATGAAAACACTGGTTCCAAAGTTCACATTAAACCATCCCGACATGCAAACTTATCGAAACGGATGGCTGAGTCTGAGACTTGATGTTTGCAGTGACTAGACTACGCTAGACTGAGACTCGACTGATGAAATGAAGTTTCGGTCAACCTTAAATATGATTTTGAATCCCAATGTGTCAAATCACTTGAGGGAAGTCGTCAGAGTCAAAATTCTTTGAGAAGAATAAGTTTGCAATGATAAGATGCATATCAGAAGTAAAAGTGCCAAGTTTCGCTATCTATCAAATCAATCTCTAAATTATGTCAGGAAGTAAAAGTGCCAAGTTTCACTATCTATCAAATCAATCTCTAAATTATGACAATTAAGATGGCCAAATCACCCAAGTATAGAATTAGGTCTGAAGATGTCAAAGAGTACTTCCTTTGGTCTACTGATATAAATCAATGTGCCTGAGGAAATAATGGCAATGATTATTTAGAAAAGCAATAATTTCTAAAAGTTTCAAATATGTAATGGAAAAATATGTTTTGCATTTTCAGTATTAGAGTAATTAAAATAGTAATGAATAAACCTGAAATAAACTACATATATGTCATGTATGTGTAACAGTATTTGACTGCATATTATGAATATACATGATTATTATTTTTATTATCTTTTATTTTTATTTTTATTATATTAAGTAAATGGGACAAAATGGTCACTTGGTGACAAATAGATCAGCTCTAGCAGTTAATTGCCGAGTAATAATTCAGTGTTTGGAGGTCAGCGCGGAGCAATGTTCGACAGTGAATTATTACTCAACAATTCACTGCTAGAGCTGAACTATTTCGATTCTAACAATCAAAAAAACGCTGAAAAAGTATTCTTTTCATTCAAATTATCCCAACCTTCCTGCAAGCGCGTTCATGCACCTGCTAATATTTTTAACTGGTTCTAAGATTAATGCACGTTTTTCTGGCGATTTTATGTAGAAAAAGAGACGTTACAACGCCAAACGTGTCAAAACGTCTCAAAATTACGTCAGTAATTGCCAGTGACGTCAGCATTAAGACTCACGCCCTCCGAAACAGTGAATTGTTGTAGAATAAAGCACGTAAACTTTGCATTGCTTCTACAGGCGCACTGTGTTAGAATAGAAAAAATCTCTACGATTCTCACGAAAAGGACTTTGTTACTTTTATGTGTACTCGTACTTGTCTTTGGTACAAGAATACAAAAAAACGTTTTAGAGCAAAAACAATTGAGCCGCGACACGTGAAAACCAACAATGTGGTTGTGCGCCCAGCGCAGACCAAGATCAGCCTGGGCATCCGCCCAGTCTGATCAGAGTCTTCGCTAGCCGCATGGGGATAGCTTAGACCCATAGCTACCTTTTAAGTGCTTACCAAAAAGTCTGAGCGGACCAGGGGGATGCCTAAGCTAATCTGAGTCTGCGCTGGGCGTACAACCATATTGTTGATTTTGTCATGTCGCGGCTCAATTTATCAAAATCAGTTATTATGTTGACAACTATACTGGAAGTTGGCAGGAGTAACACTGAGTTATAAATGGTAGGCCTACTAAGCGTACACAGTTCGCAATGCCGAGCGGACTCTTCAAGCCTTATAAACTAAATGAGTCCATTCATCGTCTGAGGGGAGTTTGGTATACTTTTTATCAGTTTTATAGAAATTGCTATAAATTTTATGCAAATAGTGTAGACACTGATCAGAGCACGGTTTGTCTGTCCTTTTCATGGAACGCTAGGCATTCTATATGGGTTACAAGCGAGGCCATTAGGCCAAGCATGAGGCAAACACATTAATGTGTTTTCCTCATGCTTGGCCTAATTGCCTCGCTTGTAATTAGGTTCCAACGTCTCTATCTGGAGGTCATCAATCAACGCGGTATATATACATAACATAAAAAAGAAATGGTCAGTGTAATTAACTTCTAATTTATTTTCATATTTCCAGTGTATAAACAACGTTGTATCATTGTTAATGCATCGTTGTTTGACGCTGTAACCATGTTCATAGGACGCTGTGTGCTTACTAAGTTATTCAAAAAGAATGAAATTTCTAGTTATAAGATGCAGCATTTCTCTTTTTGATAAGTATACATAAGATTTGCCCTCATTGCCTTGTCGGCAATTAGGTAGCGAAGTTTCTTACAAAGTCAGATCAATCAACTTAAATACTGGCTATGTCTAGTTAGTGTCGTCCGTCGTAGACACAAGGAAATTGAGTAGTGAGAGATCGGTTATTGTCATTTATACTCTAACTAGCTTTGGACTGACCATCGTAACGAAGTCGTTCAGAGCTATAATAAGCACGCATAAAATCATGGAAAAGATATTCTGCTAGTTACAATGTACACAAAGGAGCTAGATTCTTTCTGTTCAGTATTAAAAGAAACTCTTACGCCGTTCTTGTAATATGCATAACTTTTCATGCAAACGTTACTGTATACTGTCTACTGCGACATTGTCTTTGCGCATGCGTATGCGCATGCGCGAAGTCAATGTCGCAATAGACACTAGTCAGTATCCAGACAGGATGCAATAGACAGTACACAGTTAGGAGTACACAGCAAACATTCCATATTTACCGTAAATGTATTTGAATTTGTGCACGGCTATTGTCATTGTAAGCATTGAACAGAAAATTACTCGAATGCCACTAATCAATACACGTGAAACAAAAATATTAACAGCAACTAATCCCAGATGCTAAGCACTCAATTCTTATGATTTTTCTAGCTTCGAAAATGTTCAACAATTAAAATGCAGTGAAAAGTCTAAACTGTTATTGGTCAGAAACATTCTTTCCGAGGGTCAGTGTTCGGTACTAAGAGATTTGCCGAGTAATGCCGAACAGTAATTCCGAGAAATTCACAAAAATCTAGTTTTGGTAGTTTCTTCGCAAAGCCATACTTTTGAAATATAGAATTTGCTTAAGCTGCAAGCAATTGTCTTTTACCAGCAAATGACATCATTTCAAGTTCTTAAAATAATATGTCATTTTGACGTCTATCACAACGGAAAAAACTTGAGTCCCTTTCCAGTCAACGAGTCGGATAAGTAATAGTTATACCATGGTTTGTCCGCCTGTACGAGGAGATAATCCACGAGCTTTAGCGAGTGTATTATCTCCCGTACATGCAAAGCTCATGGATTATCTCCTCGTACAGGCGGACAAACCATGGTATAACTATTTTATACCACCCCTATCAGTATACATTGCTTATTGCAAAATATTTCGTACTAAAGTTATTTTTTTTCTAGCAAAGGTAGTATAAAGGGTGTTGAATACGGTTTTTCAGCTGTATGCAAAGAAACTGAGTTTCCTTTTGTCCCAGACTAGGTGAAAAACGTTCGAATGCGGTGAAAAAGAAATGCAACAGAATATTTCAATTTCAGTGTTGCCTTTCTGAACTTAAAAATATTTAATGTGATTTTATATCGTTTTTAAGACAAAGAATAAGATGAAGTGCCCTCCAGGGAAATCAGTCTGGTGCAGTGGGGTAAGAGCACTCCGATTGTTACAGATTTTTTTATATCCAGCCCAGCAGGCACGTGACTTTGAAATGACGTCGTACTGATGACGATGCGACGTACTGACGTTGCATCGACGTCAGTTCGATACCATGAAAAACGTTGTACTGACGTCGATGTGACTTATGACGTCGCATCGACGTCAGAACGACGACATTTTAACGTCATTTGCCCGCTGGCAAAATAAATTTTGTCATACCGTAAAAATCCTTAAAACGGAGACATCGACAATAATCACCCATTTTGTCCTTAACATTGAGCAGTTTGGTGTTTCAGTGTGTCTCAAAGATGCAGACCAGGTAATGGATCTACGCAGTGTTATTTGACGAGAGTGCTTTTTGCAGTTTTCATCATATTTATAGATAACACTGTCATCATCGAAACATATGGTCAGAAGGAGAAAAGCCTGAGGACAGAGAGAGAGAGAGAGAGAGAGAGAGAGAGAAGTGGGGGGAGGTTTTTGCCATTCGCAGTAACAACCCCGGAGGCGCATATCGTTGCATGAAAAAAGTCGCATCGACATCAGTACGACATCATTTCGACATTATGTGCCGCTGGAATGAGGCAATTTTCCACATTACTACGCGCAGGTTTTAGTTGGCATTCCCAAATTCAAATTCTGCCTTACATAACTTACCAAACTTAAGGTGGTGATTTATGGTAAATGTAAAAATCTGCATAAAACCATAAAAAAGTAACGTATCTCCCTGAAAGTTAGCAGACGTCTTATTTTTGTTGTTCTTTACAGTTTAGAATACAAAATAGACGTACATGCTGCTGAAAAAAGTGTTTTTATAAGGAAAGATCAAAGGGTAATTTTCTGCGAATAAATCTGAAAAAATAATATCGTTATTGAAAATTTTCGTAGTGCTAAAAGTGCATTATTGCATAATGAAGAGCGTCCTAGCAATTATTTATTCCAACTGTTTCTCAAATTGTAATGTAGACCAGATGAAAAAGGTAGCTTTTTCTCAAATGTTCAACCATGTACAAAGTAAATGTACACTGGACGCATTTATTAAATATAGGGTAGGCAAGCATACCTATGTTAACACCTACAATATAAATAATACATTACTGACTTGATCAGTGGTGTGTAGATGAAATTGTTCAACCTTGTTAAAATAGTATCACCTGTCTCACCTGTGTGTTTTGACCAAAAAAAATTGGACACAGACTGCATCTTTTTTCATCTGCTCAGCCTGATAATGTGTGAAAGAGTTTGAAAAAATAATTGCTAGGACGCTCTCCATTATGCAACAAGGTACTCTAAGCACTAAGTATATTTTCAATAATGATATTATATTTTCAGATTTATTCGCAGAAAATTACCCTTTGATCTTCTCTTATAAAAACACTGTTTAACATCAACAAATGCTGCATTTTGGGATTCTAAATTATGAGAAACAACATAAAGAAGGCATCTGCTAAGTTTTGGAAAGATCAGTGTTATTTTGAGTATTTTATGCAGATTTTTGTCTTTGTCCCAAATCAGTGATTATCACCACCTTAACAAATCTAAAAAGATTTAGAGCAAAACAGAAACATACAAATTTACTCATGGCGGCATGATTAGCAAACATGGTAACACAGACATAGAGCCATTTTGTACAACATAAAGACAATCTTAATCCCTTCTCCTATGTATCAGTTAAAGGTTCCAAGACCTACGACAGCGATTACGAAAACCAGTATTTAAATAAAGAGCCTTTATCTTGCATCTTAGATTCATCCGGGCCAATACATGTTCGCGAACAGCAGAGACTGAGAGTCTTTGCTTTTGGCGTGTGCGTTAAGCAACCTGTTTGCATGTTGCAACTCAAAATTGGGCCGCGACAGGAGAAAATCAACAAATTGGTTGTGCGCCCAGCGCAGACTCAGATCTGCCGGGGCAGCCGCCCCGTCTGTCAGAGTCTTCTGTGTCCGCATGGAGGTAGCTTAAACCTTCAGTTACCTTTTTCTTTTAGCGCTTTGCGAAGACTCTGATCAGACTGGGCGGATGCCCGGGCTGAGCTGTGTCTGTGCTGGGCGCACGACCACTTTGTTGGTTTTCTCGTGTCGAGGCTTAATTTTTTTTTTACATTCGTAATAGCTTCCTGATATTGCCTGATGTCTTGCACTTTTTAAGCTGAATACGGTTGTCGACCTATATCCTTGACTTTGAATTTTTTTTTATAAGAAATGATTACATATAAAGATGCTTGTCAATGATATATTTACGTTTCAACAACATATTGATGTAAAAAGTATTGATTCGCAGACTTGTTAGAGGATCTGACTATACGCCCGCTGCAGTACTTTTGTTTACATAATAAGGTAAATCAAGGTTAAGATAAAAAAAAACCGACACAATTAAAGTTAAAAGATAGCATAGGCGTAGGAATGGGGGGGGGGGGGCAGGAGGGCCGGGCCCCCAGCCCCCACAATAATTTTGAAATGCATGCCCCCCTCATGCCCCCACCCCCCAGAAAATTTAGGTTGTCCAAGGTTTGACCCCCCCCCCTCCCCCCCCCCCCCCCAATATAGAGCTCCTTCCTACCCTAAGCCACTGGATAGGCAATGAACAGGAACTAATACAATCAGATCCCACCCTCAAAATCAAAAGGGAAAGAAGTACAGCAAACGCAATGATAGACTCGACCTAAACTATTTATTTTAGTTGGCTGGGACCGGAGCTTTCGCTGTCTGTTGCTTTGTCATTCGGGCTTCACTTGGTGTTTTACTATGCTCCAATATTTCAGTGGTGTTGTCTGACACTCCATGGATATCCATGTGTCGCAATACGTTGTTTCTTCCGAGTCCTCCTTTTTCGTTCTTCATAGTTTTTATTGTCCCCCGCCTTTTCGAAGAAAAGCGGAGGGACATAGTTTTCGGCATTCTGTCCTTCCGTCCTTATCCGCCCTTCCGTCCCCCTAAAGTAGTAGGTACCTTGTGTGCGCAACTCCTCCTACAGTTTTATGCCGATTCTTTCACAACTTTACAGCTGTTTTTGTCATGGTCTGAAAACATGCATGTGGTTTGGATATTATCCTGAGATTATTTTTTGTCACTTTTTCCACAAGTTGAACTTAGTCATTTTAGGCGTTTTTACTATCAAAGTGACTAGATAGTGGGTACCTTGTGTGCGCAACTCCTCCAACAGTTTTATGCCGATGCCTTTGAAACTTCACAGGCGTTTTGGTCATGGTCTGAAAATATGCATGTGGTTTGGATATAATCCTCACATTATTTTTTTGTTAATTGTTTTCACAAGTTGAACGTCATTTTTCAGGCGTTTTTACTATCATGGTGACTAGATAGTGGGTACCTTGTGTGCGCAACTCCTCCTACAGTTTTATGCCGATTCCTTTGAAACTTCACCCTCAGGTATTTTGGTAATGGTCTGAAAATATGCATGTGGTTTGGATATAATCCTCACATCATTTTTTATCACTTTTTTTCCATTGACCTGTCCTTTAAATAAACAATAATGGCGGGGGACATAAATTCTTTGAATTTGCTTGTTCGTGATTGTTTTGTTTCCTGTGATGACTCATTGATGGGTTAGGGAATCTTCATGCGTACCAAACAGCTAACTAAATTTTGCACAAGCTGAGACAGATGATTTGGATTCAGTAAAACTAGTATAAGCCCCCGCATACACCCCACACCTCCCCACCAGTAAATCTATTACCGACCGTTCCAAAGCGGTACTTCTGTCGTGGTTCCTCAATGATACTTGTTTGATGTCCACTTGTCTGTGATCTTTTAGCAATGTAGTCATCTGCATAGCTGCCCGCTTTACTTTCTGTTTTATGTTCTAGTTTAGAATAGAAAATAGGTTAAAATAAAAGCATCGTAAACGACTGCGTAATACCCCGCCACTGCGAACCTATACCCCTTCTTTTACCTTTTATACATTTGTTACACATTTTTTATTATCATTTTATATATGTATATAGCCCCAGGTCCGGGGCAGATAACCTCTGGGGACAAAATTTTGCTTATGACATGAAGCTTATATTGCCTAGATGATGTGCTGCAAGTTTCAGGAAATCCTGTTCATCTTTGAATTTATACAGATTTTTTCATAATTTTATACATGTATATAGCCCCCGGGCAGGGGCAGGTAATCCCGGTGGCTAAATTCTGCTTGTAACAGAAAGCTTAAGCCATTTCAATCATTTCTGTGGAATTTCATCCAGATATACCAAAAGTCTGATTTTATATAGATTTTTTCATGATTTCATACATGTATATAGCTTGTGTCAAGGGCAGGTAACCACTGGAGAACAATTGTTTTTATCAAGACGGAAAGCTTATATCAATATGATAATTAGTTACAAGTTTCAGAAAAATCCCCTTCAACTCTGATTTTATGCATTTTTTTCGTTATTTAATACATGTATATAGCCCCAGGGCAGGGGCAGATAACCCAGGTGAACAAAATTCCGCTTGTAACAGAAAGCTAATATTACTTTAACTATTTCTGTGAAATTTCATCAAGATATTTCAAAGTGTACAGGAACTACAGACCAAAACCTATTTTTAAGACCACGACAAGGGCAATAACTCCATCAGAAGAAATCGAAATTTGCCCATTAACAATCCCAACAGATATATTCTCAAGACCAATGCACTTGCCAAGTTTGAAGAAAATCCGTTAATAAATACTAAAGTTATCGAACGGAAACGAAGTGCTCACGGACGGACAGACGGACGGACGTACGACGGACGGACGGACACACGGACAGCTAGCGGGAAAACATAATACCCCGCCACTAACGTGTGGCGGGGTATAAAAACAGATGTTACTATTACTTGTCCGGTTTTCCATGTCGGTGTCACGTTCACCTGATTTGTGGATGGTGTTTTCAATTGCAGTACTGAATGACCATTTGTCTGGGAAAGAGCTGATCATTTGGTTGTCAATTTCTATATACACGACCAAAGTTTCTTTGTCACAGAATCTGTAACAAAGAAAGTTTGCCAAACATTTTGTGTTCACGTGTAGCAAATTATTTGTTAAAGAAAAATGTGGCATAGAATCTTTGTTAAATAAACTTTGGCAAGGAAATATTTGCTGCTGTGCTCACACGATCAAACATTATTCGTCAAAGTTACCTGGACAAATAAACTTTGCCCGTGTGAATGGTCAACCATGCCATATTTTCTTTGTTCCGCGACAGTGCTCAGTCCTGAAAAGAATCCTTACACTAGACCACGTCAACAAGACATTTGAGCCCCAAGTCGAGAAAGTAGGTCTTAAAGCATGTAAGAATGGTGAAACTAATTTGTATATGCCTAGTGGGCTCTTGTGCCTGCATAATTGTATGAGTCAATTGTCAATTAAGGGATTTCTTGTTTAGATATTATTTTTTATCTTATTTTTTGAAGAGAAATACCCATTTGTCGTATGCAAATAGTGTAGAACTTGATCAGACGCCGCCTATTGCGGTCTCAAATCTGATCTTGGCCTGCACTGTTTGCTAATGTCTTTTTATGGAACACTGGGAATAAATGTGTTATGACCAACGCACTCTCTTTCGGATGAATGAATTTTGCATTTACTGCTTTGCCTACCACATAATAAGGGTCAGCCCTTAACTGAAAGAATTTAAGAGCGGACCCTTTTTTAGAAAGGGCTGCGTCGTCCAGGAAAGCAAATGGAACTGGCCCCACGGAATGTTCCCCTTTCTAAACTTGGCGTAAATGTAGGAGTGCCCATACACCTCCACATCAGCCTGAAAATCACCAAAGCCAAAACCGGTTAAGCCGTGACGATTTTTGAAGGAATTCATCAGGTACTTTGATGTTTTCTTTCAGTTCCGCAGTGAGAAAACTTTCGCGAACTAGAATTTATGATGACTGGCTACGCCTCTATGGTTTTCCACCATTTAGAACTACAAAAGCAAACTTATTTTGTGACTTCCTGTACGCTTTCCAATGTGACATAGACTTTCCAAATGGGGTCTCCTCCAAGGAAACCCGGGTCCGAGGTTATAAAACTTGAGTATAATCTCAAACTCAAAATAGAGCACACTGATTGGCTGCTTCCGAGCATGTGCTCGGAAGCAGCCAATCAGTGTGGTTTATTTTGAGTTTGAGAATGTACTCAAGTTTTATAACCTCGGGGCCAGGTCTTTCCTTTATAAATTGATTCTAATTGAACAGGGAGGCAAAAAAGGGAAATGGTAGAGTTGTTTCCATGAAGATGTACGTATTCACCGTAAAGTCAGATATCTCACACTTTACTAAACAACTGTGGAGTAAAAATTTTCTAAAAGTCACTAGGTTAACTGCCAATCCAATGATTTTAAAAGTTTGATATACTTAGCATGTCTAGATTCCATTCACTTAATTGCAAGATCGAAGACATAATGGTGACAACTGCTCGTAGCTGATGAAGCAGCACTAATACCGTAAAATGATTAGACATTGGGACAAAACCCTGGGACAAGTGGAGTTGATACAGATGCGACATCAGACTGATGTCTATATTTATTGTTCTGAAGAAATAATTCCTGAAAAGACAGACGTGATAAATATTTGGCAATAATTTGAGGTGACAGCGCACTGAAATATATAACTCGGGTTATAAACAGTGCCACTATATGTACCCTTATAATGGTACATGAAAATGAAAAGAAAAATCATATAACTCGGGTCTTAATCCGCTTCCGGATGTTCACATGACCCATTAGCATAAACAAATACAATTAGTGATGCGAAGACAAGTCGTGTCACCATTTATGACCTCCAGAAAGCAACAAAAACAGGAGTGCCATAATCATAGATGGCAGTCTACTAATGGCACCAAGGGGTAAAGTAGAAAAAAAGATGACACTAAAACATTGACACACAAGTAGACGGCCAGCACTCTTCCCGCCATGCATTTTGTGATCACATTACTAGACCATATAAAACAAATCGTAGTTACCGACCCGATACATCGCCTTAGAACTAGTCTTGCTAATGATCCTATGGTCAATCAGTCCTTGTGCTGCAAAGGAGCTGTAACTAACCAGACCAAACAGGAAGTCGAAAAATTGTTTTCCTTTATAAAAATGGTGAAAACCCATGGAGGTGTATCCATTCATCTTAAATTCTAGTTTGCAAGTGTTTTGTTAAGTTTGCAAGTGTTTAAAATAGATAAATGTAAATCCAAAAGTGGGTTTTCGGTATC
This sequence comes from Ctena decussata, assembly GCA_963989385.1. Classification (NCBI taxonomy): domain Eukaryota; kingdom Metazoa; phylum Mollusca; class Bivalvia; order Lucinida; family Lucinidae; genus Ctena; species Ctena decussata. The sequence continues at coordinate 20,592,123 of OZ022511.1, read as the reverse complement.
GGAGGCATTTGCTTTGTATAACTGCATATTTGCAGTCCAGGTGGATAAATTCGATTCACCATGCCTTTAAAGTAAGGATTTTTAATATTTTAAATATCTCTCAGATATCTAGATGTTTAGTTAAATCCTTCAATAATTTCAGCGTGCATACCATCAGAAGAATCAGCAAAGTAAAATCAAATCAGCTACAAGACGAGTACAATTAGTATCCACTGGAATACCAACAGTTTGTCTGTATAAATTAGTGCCAAAAATTATGTATATATTATCTAAAAGATACGTTAAGGCTTTGCGCATGTTTTGACACGACCAAAAGTTTTTATCGTTTTGGGTCTAAAGAAGTAAAGAAAGTGTATATTTTGTAAAAGGGTAAGAAAAGGCAAACTTTCCCTTTGGAATGTACACTCATTTAAATCTGTAAGTTTTCTTTGATTGAATTATCTGGCAAAGTGCGACTTAAGTTTATTAATTACTTCACTAGAACTTTTAATAAAACAAAAGCATTGTTTACCTTGTAAACTTTCTCACAGTACCTTAAGACATGATTTTCGAAAGCAATGAGGCATGAAGTTAATAATTTAGAAAGTTAAGTAGTAGTACAGGAACTTGAGTTGGCGATGAACGGTCTTTTGTGAAGATAAAGTTACAAATACATTGAAGTAAGTTTTTCTTTGCTTTCTTTGACCTTTAAAGAAATCTGTAGAGGTAAATGGCGCAATGGCCATTCACTGCAAATTCTCTTCTACAAATGCCTCTTTGTAGGCTAGGCTCCTGTTTTAAAGTGTTAATGTGGTATGGCCGTCAAACAACAACAACGTTGTTTGCGGCCTTCTATGCTGGGACCAAAACATACTTTCTATGAAATTCTTGGGTACCCCGCTGCATTAGTTGGAAGTAGATTTGGGTCTAGAGGATAAAAGCTTAGTATTTTGGTAAATAAATTCAATACGGTTTTCTACTACTTTAAGGATGCTTAATTTCCATTCCTTCAAGGCATGAGGCTCAAAATACTCTAGTTTACACCATCGTTTAACGAAATCATCTTGTTTTAACAGATTTTGTATCGGTAGCCCAGATAACAACTTTCTGGTTTCCGATCCGACGTTGTTCTAAATATACATAATTATTCGGCTTGCATAGCAGGTCAGTAACTCTATCAGTGGTTCAACATCACTGTTTCAACACAGAAGAAATATGAAGTAAGTTCTGGGTCTACATTGTTTGCTCACTACTAAGGTCAAGTCATGTAAATTCGGACAGCAGATAAATTCGGACAGTGACATTGATTACTTTATATGTCAGTTGTTTGAAATTAAAACAAAACTGGGCAAAAAGTGAAAATCCTGATGAGAGCCGCCTCATCTGGATAATCACTGTTTGCAATGGTATGTCCTCTAAGCGCAAATACATTGACTTGGAACATATGTGGTCTTTATGACACTCGTGTTTGTTGAAGACCTCTTTTTTGTACAGTATTTCTTATTTTACATAGATTGATAGATATATGAACAATCAGTGCAGACTATACCAGAAATAAAACATTTCATTAATGAGCCGCGACACGAGAAAACCAACAAAGTGGTTGTGCACCCAGCGCAGACTTAGATCAGCCTAAGCATCCGCCCAGTCACCTCAGACTCTTCAATTAGCGCTTGAAAGGTAGCTAAGGGTCAAAGTTACCAGCATGCGGACAACGAAGACTCTGATCAGACTGGGCGGATGCCCAGGCTGATCTGAGTCTGCGCTGGGCGCACAACCACTGTGTTGGTTTTCTCGTGTCGCGGCTCGTTTTGACCTTTTCATAATGAGTAATTCCTTAAATGGTAAACAAACATTCACATCTTAACAAGAATTCGGCAGTGCATAAACAGTTAAGCTGGCTATCCATCATGACATTTATTCAGTTTATGCAAAGTCTAGCATGCCTGTTGTGTCAAAGATCGCATGAGTGTAGCTCTAGTTTATATCAAGCTGAGAGGAAGCACAATACCTGCATCATCATGTTGCTAAATATGGTAATATCTTTTGTGGCGCCAAATAACTTTTTTGTTTTATTTTAGTAAGATTTCGTTTCTGAAAAGCCAGTTTTTTTTTACAGAATTGATTTTCAGAAATTTTCTTTCGTTGGTTTTACAGAATTGTATCCACATCAAGTATTAGTTTGATTGTGCATCAAATGAGATGTAGGTAGGCCATTTTCACTCCTGTGGTCCATTGATATATCGCTTTATTTTGACTTCCGTGATGAATTTCTAACAGAGGTTATGTTGTTTTGTTGTTTTTGTTGTTCTTTATTGTTTCTTTCTTATCCATAGAACTGCAACACAATTGTTATCAAAGAAAAGTAGTAGTCAAGGCCTTTTAACTAAATTAGCTACTGAGTAAAGTAAAAAGATAGGCAATGATAAGGAATTAACACAGTCAAATCCCACATCCCGCCCTCAAAACAAACAGGGAAAGAAGCACATACACACGGAAAAATTGATACAAGTTCACGAAACCGAATGAGCATCTCTTTCAGGACATATGAACCGACAACACTTCCGAAGCAGTGCTAAGGAAACAGGTCGACGTCCGTATTACGGTTTAACTTTGGAATCACGCTACAACAGGACACAATTATCATGTTACTAAAATAAGGACTGTTTCTGGCAGCTAATAAGAAGAATCGTTCATCTTGCGTAATGAAGCTGATTTAGTCTGAATATACAGAAACTACAGAATGACGATATGCCATTCATATTTTACGGCATAAATGTTAATGGAACAAACGTTACCCGGGAAAGGCCACAAACACAAAATGCCGCCATCTACCCAGGACACCAAAAGACAAAGAAATGAGGAACGTAACGCATAAACGAAACTATAAATAAATGGCGTCGCGTGAAAAGGTATCTTAGGGCATGCGCTAATATTAAACAGACATGGAAAATAAACTTATTCATTCCAAATTCTCACTAGTTGTCGAACCTTTAACAATCGTTTCCTGCATTCAACCATTAAAATCCTAGAACATTTATTCTTTAGGTATTTAACTATCTTCTTGGGCTGAGTGTGTTTGCTATTGAAAATGAGCCGCGACACGAGAAAACCAACAATGTGGTTGTGCGGCCAGCGCAGACTCAGATCAGCCTGGGCATCCGCCCAGTCTGATCAGAGTCTTCGCTGTACGCATGGAGGTAGCTTAAACCCTTAGCTACCCTTTGAACACTTTACGAAGAGTCTGGTCAAACTGGGCGGATGCCTAGGCTGATCTGAGTATGCACTGGGCGCACAACCACATTGTTGGTTTTGTCGTGTCGCGGCTCAAATATGCTGTTCCTTTTCCACTTGTCTTCATTTTTGACATTGTCTCGGGCCTATACGTTGACAATCTACTCAATCATTCCAAATGTTTTCTCGTGGTACTATTATAACAGAATAGTGTTTTGTTTAAATGTACTGATACCATTTGTTAATTGCAAAGCAAAATTGCCTGGCCATTTTCACATGGGCATACAACTGTCAATACACCATTCAAAGTAAAAAGTCAGGCAATGATTAGGAATAAATACAATCAAATCCCACATTCCGCTCTCAAAACCAATGGTGAAAGAAGCACATATACACAGAAATTGACACAAGTTTACGAAAGACACGCACAGTAAACCGAATGAGCAGCTATTTCCAAACAGATGGCCATTCAGCTACCCCAATAACAGCATCAACACTATTTTTTACTTATTTTGTTATTTTAATTATAAAACAAAACATAACAGAAGGCAGATTGGACAGCAATGCAGGTGACCAAACCGCCAGAGACCATAGACAAGCGGACACAGCACAATATAACATCAAGGAACCGCAACAGAAGTACCGCCTTGGAACGGTCTGCAAAAGATTACTGGAGGCATAAACATGTTTTACTGGGCCCAAACCTCGCCCTCTGCTTCTGCAGTGGTTTGAAACATTAAGTTAGCTGTTTGGTCCGCACGAAGGTTTCCTAATGAATCATCACCGGAAATAAACAAATCACGGATAAGGCCTAAGACGAATTAGAGATGACGACTCAACGGAAAGAATGTATTGCCACACCAGGAGAGTCCTGGGAAGTCGGACAACACCACTCAAATTCCGGAGCAAAGGAAAAATATGAGTTGAACCCCGAATAACCAAGCAACAGACAAGGCAAACTCCGGCCCCAACCAACTAAATTAAGTAGCTTTATGTTGGGCCCATCATTGAGTCTGATGCCTGACCAACCGGCGTGCAATTAAAGACGGAAGCAAAGTTTTTGACCATAATTGGGTTAACCACTAAACATGCAGACTGTAGCATTACATCAATATTATATCCAATACGTTTGTAACGAACGATAACTTTCCTGAACTGATCAGAAAAATCAGATTAACCTACATTTTTTGGATTTATACACTAAGTCACTATAAATTCTGGTTCCGATAGGCCCTGTCGCAAAAGGCTTTTTAATCCGACATTGAATTTAGATACCAATTCATAGTGTCGTCGAAAGAATTTTGAAATTGCTTTTCGAAGTGTATGATATCTATGGCCCTGTTGGAGTGGCTTAGCAGTTAAAATGCTATTACAGGCATTGAAGTCAGTCACATGACTAGACAATCTAGCAAACCAAATAAGTTGAGAAATGTAAACCCATCCAATAACATCACCATCCAATAAGGGAACATTCACTTTGTCAAAATCAAAGTCATCGCGGTTATCATGAATTTTGGATGGAACATATCCATTTAAAAAAGATAAATGGGGCCTCAGTATCGGCTACATTAGCTTTGTTTAACTGCAGCTACGGTGGATAAGTTTGATTCTCCATGCCTTCAAAGTAAGGATTGTCAATATTTAAAAGATCATCTAGATATCTTGATCTAGAGTTAAAAGCTTCAATAACTTCAGAGTGTTTATCAATAGAAAGAGAAGCCATGAAATCTCTTTCATAGCAAAATAAAAACAAATCCGCTACAAGAGGAGCACAATTAGTACCCATCGGAATACCAACAATTTGTCTTTATAACTTTGTACCAAATCTAATGTAAATATTATCTAAAAGGTATAAACATATTTTGACATGACCAAAGTTTATATCGGTTTTGGTATTCAGAAATAAAGAAAGCGTTTCTTTCGTGACGGGCAAGAAAAGGCGAACCTTCCCTTTGGAAGGTCCACTCAAATAAACCTATACGTTTTCCTTGTTCAAATTATGTGACAGAGTAGTATAGAGTGTAGAAAAATCATAAGTTGACAAACTGGTCGCACGGAACCCTCTCAACTTCAATTTATTTATTACCTCACTAGAATTTTTAATAGACCAAAAGAATTTTTTACCTGACCTTTCATAAACTTTTTAACAGCACCTTATGACATGATTTTTTACAACAGTGAGGCAAGAGGTTAATAATTTAAAAAGTTCAGTTGTAGTACATGGACCAGAATTGGCAATAAATCGTGCTCTATACGGGTTTTTATGAAGCTTTGGTAACCAATACATCGTAGGAAGCCTATCTTGGCTTTCCTTAACATTAACAGAAAACTTAATGGGTAAATGAACACAATTTCCTTAAACTACAGAACTGTCTTCTGTAGACGTCTCTTTGTAGGCCCTTGTAGGCTAGGTACCACGAAGTTCCTGGTTTAAAGTGTTAATGTTATGTAGCCGTCAAACAACAACAACGTTGTTTGGGAACCAAAACATACACTCTAAGAAATTCTTGGATACCTCGATGTAGATGTCGAAAAGTTTATTTAAGTTTAGGGGTAAAAGGTCAATGTTTTGCAAATAAAATTCTATACGTTTATCTACTATATTGAAGATGCTTACTTTCCATGCCTTTGAGGCATGAGGCTCATTCAAAAGGCGAAAAACAGGAAAATAACCTTTGGAGAAAATTGATTTGATCTTATGCCCACACTTGTTTGAAAATGATAAGCTTGTTTGAACATCTGGAGAGATACAAGGTTCGTGCTTGCTGTGACGATAGTAAACATCAAAACATATTGGTGTTGGCAGAGGATTAAATGTCTGGACAGAAATATCTGCGATAAATTCGTATTGGGACTGTCATATCATCGCACTTAGAAAAAGACATTGCAATGTTCTCAAATGGGCCGCGACACGACAAAACAAACAAAGTGGCAAGTTCGTCCAGCGAAGGCTCAGACCATCCTGGGTATCCACCCAGTCTGATCAAAGTCTTTGCTGTCCACATAGAGCTAGCTTAGACCCTTAGCTACCCTATCAACGCACAACGAAGACTCAGATCAGACTGGGCGGATGCTCAGACTGATCTGAGTCTTCGCTGGACGCACATTCCACTTTGTTGCTTTTGTCGGGTCGCAGTCCATTATTTATTATTTATTATCCATTATTTATTTAACGTGTTATTGTTATTTTTCATTTGCTTTTTTTCTTTGCATATGATCCCAAGACAGGCTTTTCTTTCGATGCATCAGTCTACGGGAACGGTTGGCGGTTGACTGTAAAACAAAAAATATGTTGTTTATGTTTTGAAGATGCATCCCATGTTTGTTACAAACATATATAGAATGCAGACAAAAGTGAAACAAATCGTTATATTATGTGATTGTCTAGATTAGTTTGCAAAACTTACAACATATTTGATGACCTTCACCCCTACGATGCTTGTTCACATAGATGATCTGACATCTTCTAACTTTGCCCAAACTTTTGGTTAAAATCCATTGGTTTAATCATTGTTTCAATTATATATACAAACAAATGCAAACAGTACAAGCTTAGGAATTGGAACAGAAACAATTGTCGCCCACATTCGGCACTTTCCGCAGGGATAGGTTGTGTTGCACGAGAAGCTTGGAAAATTTCATTCGGATACGTTCGGCAGCTATGCGTTCAAGCTTTGTCCGCCTTCTTGATCCAAATCTGGATAATACCCATAAGTCCATGCGCCTAATACGAAAGGTAGACATCTTTGGTGACTCTGTTTGCTTCCTTTCTAAATGGGATCTTTATTTTTAATGAACTAATTTGGTCTTTCTTAAATAGTTGATCCGCACTGAAAAGAGAGGCGAAGATGAAATGAGTTGCTTCCCTTAAAGTGTACTCATTAACCTTTACACTAATTTGCGAAAACTAAACATTCGCAGAAAAAAAAGAAAAATTCCACTCTGTAAACAGTCTGTGTTTACAGTATTAAGAGTCAATTTGTCAGAAATATAATTAAGGTAAATGGGTATACTTTCAGGGGAAGTAACTCTGACAGTCTCATTATTATCTTTCTTGACAATTGGGCTCAACTCTTAAAGGAAAGAATTTGCTCCTCCAGGAGCAAATTCTTTCCTCAAAGAGTTCACCCCATTTTGGAAGGGCTTTGTCAACCAAGGAAGCAAACAGGAAGTCATTACAATTTGTTCTCCTTTGTAAAAATAGTGGAGACAATATGATGTGCCTTATTCCTTAAAGAACATTTTGGCAACTTGTCAAAGTGATGGCAATGAAGACAGAGTAATGTGATTTGTCTGGCTTTGTTACAATGAGGATAAGTGCGATTGTCCCTGATTGACTTATATGTCAGTTGCATAGATAAGATGAGAATTCAGTTAGATCCCCAGGGGAAATTGGTTTAACTCTTTGATGACAGCAGTATGGTTCTATGATGCTATAAACAAAGATAAACAAGGGGGTGATATTTTGGGGATAATATTTCTGATTGCCCTGTACTAGATATGAAGATCATTGTCTTAGTCTAAAGTAAAATGCAAAGTAGGAAAACTGGAAAATAAGATAGCTAGCCTAAAGTCAGCTGAAATAAGCATTTACCGCCAATTAGAAACAATGTACCACCCTCACTCGCTCAATCTTTTCAGATAAGGACCCGAGGACGGAAATCGAAATATTTTGTTCCTCTATAAAATTAATTCTGATGCAACCTGACGATGGTTAAAATGGAACCAAGCGAACAGCTAAGAGCGTACGTTGGTTGAATGTGCTACAGGAAACACAAACGATGCACAAGGACAAGGGTCTCTGTCACACCAAACTAGTTCTCAACACGTCCTACCCCTTTCATAGAATATCGTGAAACGGGCTGTGGTCCGGGTAAAACGTGTAACATTTTGGCCAGTTTAATGTCTATAATACGATTCTAGTTCGTTCATAAACAGTCCTCAGTATGTCCATCTCGTCTGTATCCCGTCCACAGTCCGTTCGTATATCAAGTTCATATCGGGTCAGACTTTCCGTTCACCTCGTGCAAAGACCGTTTCCAAGTAGTCCAAGCACGTTCAACCCCGTTCGTAGCTTTTACTACTACGTCCCCAATACGTCCAAACTAGTTCGTAACTCGACTACCTCGTTCAAAAGCAGTTCTTCTCGTTCTGACTACGTCTTCATCTCGTCCCTAGTGCGCGCAAAACGTAATTGCAATCGTGTCCTGGTCCGACGGCTACAAAAATCTGGCGCGTTCTACCCAGTTCTCATTTGCGTTCGTCACTTCAAGGTGTGCAGAGCATTGCACTCTTGTGAGTATCATGCCCCAAAAAAAGAGCAGAGCTAGAAAGATGGGCCATACTAAAGCATCTACTGTTAGATCCTAAAGTTGCATCTCCTCTGAAGCCCATTCAGCTCATCCCCAAGTTGCAGAGTCTTCCAAGCCTTTTTCTGAGTCTAAGAGTCAAGAGAGGAAGAGTGCTGCATACCCTGGTAGAGTTTGTAATGCGTCCTAGTAGGATCGAAGTACGGCAATTCCGTTCGTAGTACGTCCATCATTTTTAGAACGTTACCACTCCGTCAAATTCCAGAACGGGATGGTCGCCAGAAAATTTTAAGCATGCTCGACGTTCTGGAGCACCTTTCCCGTCTGAACCCGTCCGAGCCCGTCCATGAGGTTCGTAAACAGACCTTTAAAGGTTGCTACTGCGTCCACTTCGTTCGCACACAGTTTGAGCCCGTTTGGCAAAATTTTCCAGAATGTAGTGAGAACGAGTTTGGTGTGATGGGGGTATAAGATGCTGTTGGGTAAAAAAAAAAATATCAGAGAAATCCATTGCACTTATCTTGGCATTAGTGTCTACAGAATGAATTAACAGCAAGTTAAAACATGTTTTGGCCGAACCGCTTTTTATCAATCAGTGTTTTATTTGCTTAACTTCTAAGACAAGGTTATAGATGACATTAACCTCTTAAAACTTTTTTCTAAGAATATAATTGATGTTGGCTTAAAAATCAAGAGGACCATTAGATCCTGATCTGATCGCTCCGCCGAGCCTTGAGGTTGTCATATGTAAGAACTTGTTGAACAATTGTTTTCGATATGAACCAACCGATCTTTTGCAGACATAAGGTAACAGTGCCAAAATGGTGGTAAACAATGCAATCAGGCCGAGTAGTTTCTGAGATAAAGGACCATTAAGTTTTCATTCCAAGTGACTTTTGGCCAAGGTAACTTAATGATCTTGACTTCTAGAATTCGCAAGGGTTGAAGTCGACTGCACTGGAATATCACAAAGAACTGAGCAACAGAAAAAATGCACATTTCAGCTTTTCCTATTCAAAAGCCTAGGGGACCAAATTTGACCTGACCGAACGTCACCCCAAGGTTATCATTTACATAGTCGTTGAAGTTCTAGAGTCGCAGATGTTGCATATCAGGTTACAAGGCAATCTGCCAATTGGTTCTGAAAAAGAAGCTGTCTAAGGTTTTAAGCATATATGACAATCGCAGCCACCTAGGTCACGTGACCTGGACCATTTGACTATAAGATCCTTCTTTCTCCCATCCCACTGAATAGGCAAATGACAATTATATTTCATATGAAATATAATTGTCATTGGCCTATTCAGTAGTTTCTGAGAGAAAGGACTTGTTTAGCTTGAACAAATTGACATTTGGCCAAGGTCACTAAATGACCTTGCCCTATGAAATTCATAGGGTTTGAAGTCGACTGCATTTTCCTGTCACAGAGTCTGAGAGCAGGAAAAGTGCACTTTTTTAGCTTTTCCCATTGAAAAGCCTGAGGCACCAAATTTCACCATGCTCTAAAATAGGCCAAGGGTAGTCCAGGATCATCATTTTTATAGACTCTGTAGAACTAGAGTCCCAGATGCGTCATACCAAGGGTATCCGCCGGTGGTTCTGCAGAAGAAAATGTTTAAGGTTTTTAACATATACGAGCATGGCGTCCATTCAATTCTCGGTCATGTAACCTGGTATTAAACGCTAACACTAATTAAATGTCATACACTTTATTCACTGTACTGCATATTGTTTCAACAAGTAATCACTTAACTGACGTTGCCATGGTTCAGTTGTGGCGTCATGACGTCACATGACGTCACTAAGTATTGTTTCCTAAAGAAGAGCGTTGTAATCAAGTAGAAGAGTTACCTAACATAAGAAGAATAGTAATATACATGAAATTAACATTAATTATACTTTTCCTTTTTGAGTTCCTGGTAGTCAGTTGTATAATTATTTAAAGAAAATAAATAAAAGAAGTTACTATGGAACAAACTTGAAAAATAAACAAGTAGATCTCAATAAACCCTGATGCTGATAAATAATTATTTAAAGTTTTAAAAAAAGTCCTCTGGCATCCTTCCATCTTTTAGTACACTTAGTAGGCTGTACCCAGAAGTTCCATGTTTTGTCATACAGTCAGCCAAATGAACTTTACCAGGACACCATTTTATTTCATTCACTTCGTTTTTCGCCAGGGATTGACTAATAGCAGCGATGTCTACTATGAGCCTCTTGTCATCAACTAGTTTTGTTGAGTATACGGCTTCTATAACACTCTTATTGTCGACATAAGCAATAACTGGAATAGTTTTAGTTGATGTACCAAAAATATCTTCCAGCATCTTTCTGTAGTAAAAACCACTCTTTAGTCCTTCTTGTAAGCTAAGGGCCTCAGCGGCAAGTGTGGATCGTACTACCCGCTTAATCTTACCGGCATGCCAAGACAATGGGGAACATTTTCCATGGCAATCCATCAACCAGACAATATATGCTGCTGTACTTCCAGTTCCATTGTTTAGATTACATAAAGATGCATCTGTGAAGACCAAAATCTTCAAGTCACTAACTTTGTTGCTTAAGTTTGGGAATGTAATCACAGACCTAATGTCTTTTATTCGATTGACTACTTTAATAGCCCGAGAAAGATCACCTATTGTTCCCTCCTTAAGTTTTGTGCTTAGGTCTATGAGTTCAAAAGCTATGTCAGGTCTGGTTCCCTGTACAATCCAATTGATTTGACCAACAAGCTGCCGATATTTCGTTTGCTCCTCTGAAGTTATTGTACTTTGCTTGTCCTGAGCTCTTTGAGGGTCAATTGTTATATTCTGTATATTTGTCACATAGTTTGACTGATCTAATGCTATAGCGCCTTCTTCCTGAGCAACTTTAAATCCTATGTAGTTAAAGTTCCTTTCTTCAACTTTACCTGCCACAAACCGTTTTCGTATATTGACCATTAAATGTTCAAGATATATGTCACCAGCATGGAGAGAGTCATCTACATGGCAGCATATGATGCCACTCAGTTTACCTTCTAGATCTTCATTGCCCTTATTTTCATCAGTTTTGTCCGCCATATTGTGCTCAACTTCCTTCTCTTCCTCCTCTGTCAAATTGCTGTTAACTTTCTGAAGTCTATTTGGAGAAACACGTACAAACACTCCACCATGTCTAATGAAACCTACTTTCCCATCTTGGAACACTACCTTTCCTGGACCAAGCCAACGTTCTTTTCCTTCCCTTTTGTAGAAGACCCTATCACCATGTTCAAAGACTTGTTCAGATGCCCTGACTTTATTCCGGAGAGCTCGCCTTATTCGTTCATCAGCTTCTGTTTGGATGAATGCTTTGCGGGCAGCATGCAGGGCATTTAAATGCTGTGCAAAAACCTCACTGCTTGTTGATCCCTGTAATGCTGGTAAGGTATCATTCATAATGTTCGGCAGGTTAGGATTTTGTCCAAAAACAAGTTGGTGGCTGCTGTACCCATTCCACATTTGTAGCGAATTTCTTGCCATGTTTGCCCAGGAAAGTAGGGCTTGAGAGTTTATCTTTCTGTAATCAGCCTCAAGTTTGAGTAACATCATATCTGTAACCGCATGAACCCTCTCACATAAACCATTTTGAAATGGGCTTTCTCCTGAGGTTGTACATAGTTGAACATTCAGAATAGATGTGACTTCTCTTCTCTCATCTGCATTAAACTCACCCCCGTTATCTGTCACTAAGGCTTTCATGACTCCAAACTTGCCGATCCACTCTGTCATCAATGCATCTATTATGTTACATGGCTTCTTTCTGTTAACAAAAACAGACAAAGTATACCTTGACCACATGTCGATAATGTGTAGTATCCAACGACCATTCCATTGTTTGAGGTCCATTGCCACCTTTTCATTGAATCTGGTGGCCGTTGGCATACCTACTACTGACTTGATGGAGTTTTGGCATATATCTTGCAAAGTTCACATTTTTCGCCTATCTCTGCTAGAGTTTCTTCATATTCTTCCTTCCAGACTCCAGCATCCTTCAGGAGAGCAATCAGTCTATTCATTGGAGGATGGGCAAATTGTCTATGTAGTTTCAGCAGTGTCGTGTATCTATCCTTTCTGTTCAAAACATCAAGCTTGACAGCACAAATATTCTCTACAGGGACTTCTTCTGATTTGTCTATAGGGATACAGTAATGACCTGATGATGTCAGATTTAAAGCTACCTCTTTCCCCATTATCACAGCTGTGTCATTTTCCAAATCCAGTTTTATAGCAGCCTTCTTCATTGCTGTTCGTGAAAGTAACAGAGGAATATCAGATTCGACTACGTCTGTCTTTATTATCACCTCTTTTCCAGCAATAACTGCGGGCAAGCTATATTCCCCCTTTGACTTCAGACATGTTCCTCCTCCAAACTTAAAGACTTTCTGACCCTCAGATTGTTTCACCTTTACTTTATCATCCTTGTCTAAAGATTGAATATAACTGTTTACCCAGCTGTCACCACAGACTGTACTGCTGCACGCACTGTCTAGAACTGCGCAGTTGCGTGCATCAATGCCCAAACGGCGTACCTCTTCAGTATTGTACCCTGTAAATAAAACCGCATGTTCCTCATTTGCAATATTGACTTTTGCCATGTTTTCCCAGCTGTCTGGGCATGCTGGTAGTAAATGGCGGTCCGATCCACATGATTTACAAGTTAAAGTACGACCATCTGGTCCCACAGGATTTATGTTCTTTCTCTCTCTGTTACTAGGTTGACTGACTCTTGACCCAGATTCTGTATGCTGATAACCTCCGCCTCTTGCTGTTGGTCTTCTTGACTCTGGACGCTGAATTCTCCTCCTATTGCTGCTCCCTGTCCTGACTTTCCACGCTTCCATGTTGCCCCTTTCTCCCGGCCATAGCTTTGACTATTAAGTCTAGTTCTAGAGTATCCTGCAGCAAGCAATGCCTCTTCATTTGCTGCTAGGAAAGCTGGTTCTATCTTGATACTTGATCCACTGGTGCTAGATTCATTGTCACTCCCTTTGAATTTCTTCAGAGATCTCTTTGCCTCCTCATATAAAGTTGTCTTATTGTTATAGTTCATTCCAGTCAACACAAGCAATTTTTCCTCTTTTGTAATATTTGCTTTTCTAAGTAATTTAAAGGCCAAAATTTCAGGTGGTAAGGTCATTTTTTTCTTTTCTATTTTCTTGTACTTAGCATCAAACACTGCTATGTATTCTGTAACAGACTGCCCCCCAGTTCTATAAAAATCGTCAAAATCTTCAAATTTTTCTAAGCTGTCAGTGAGGTCATCTTTAGCTAAATGTTCATCCAAAAAATTTACCAAAACAGTTAACCCATCTTCACTTTTTAAATCATCTATTGCAATCTGGTCAAAAACCTTTTCTCTTATTTGAGATTCATCATCTTCTGGAAGTGACAAAGCAATTGCAATACCTTGTTTGTCCTTACTTAGATCTGTAATTTCTGTCCATGCTAATAACTCTTGTCTGAACCTTTCATATGTCTTCGCCTTGTTGAAGGTTGGTGGGTTAATTCTGGTTGTCATGTTGACTCCTTCTCAAAAATCAATATTCACTAGTAAATTTCAGTTCTAACACCAGTTTATTAAAATCTCCACTGTCACAGAGTCCTGTACTACCTCTAAGGACTGTCCCTCACGCTCTGCTACCACTTGTTAAACGCTAACACTAATTAAATGTCATACACTTTATTCACTGTACTGCATATTGTTTCAACAGGTAATCACTTAACTGACGTTGCCATGGTTCAGTTGTGACGTCATGACGTCACATGACGTCACTGAGTATTGTTTCCTAAAGAAGAGCATTGTAATCAAGTAGAAGAGTTACCTAACATAATAAGAATAGTAATATACATGAAATTAACACCTGGAGCATTTGACTACAATTTCTTTCTCCCATCGCACAAAGGCTTCAAATTAAATATAATTTTAATCAACCTAGTATTTCTAGGCGAAATGACCTTAAGATATTTTTCCCAACTCCCTATGGCCAAGGTCACCAAATGACCTTGAGCTCTATGTTGACGGCGGCCATCTTGGTCATTTGACTATAATTTCGACCTGGCCCATTTGACCGTGTCAGATCTTTCTTTCTCCGATCCCCCACAGGCTTCATATGAAATATAATTGTCATTCGCCTATTAGTTTCTGAGAGTAATATTTCAACCCAACTGACCTTTGGCCATTATCACTAAATTGTCTTGACGTCTGAAGGTCAAAGGGGTTGAAGTCGACTGCATTTCCATATCACAGAGAACAGAGGAACAGGCAAATGCACCTTTTAAGTTTTTCCCATTCAAAAGCCAAAGCAACCAAACTTGACCTTGCTGTAACAAAGGTCAAGGGAAAATCCAGGATCATTATTTATATAAAGTCTTGTACTAGAGTTCCAGGTGCTACATACCAAGTTTCAATGCGTTCCACCCTGTGGTCGTGAAGTAGTAAATGCTTTTAGATTTTGAGATCCCTGGGGTGTCAAAAAACACCACTGAAATCAACCACCAGTTGAACCCGAATAGCTAAGTGACAGAGAGGAAAAGCTCCGGCCCCAATCAGCTAAAACAAACAACTTCAATTCGAGTCCATCATTGACATTTATGTTTAAAGAAATTAATCCTATTGGGATAGTTTTACATTTGATATTTTATTATCAGTCACATAACTGGACATAAGCATAGTAATATAAAACTCCTTTGAAGGTACAGCATGGAACTTTACCATCCAAAAAAGGAAAAATTACTATGTCAATAGTGAAGTCATTGCGTTGAGCATAAATTTAGGATAAATAAATCCGTTCGAAATAAATAAATGCATATCCAAAGTCGGCTTCGGTATCGGAGGCATAAGCTTTGTTAAACTGTAGTAAGCCGGGTAAATTCAATTCCATACCTCCAAAATAAGGACTGTCAATATTTAAAAGAGCATCCAGATATCTTTATGTGGAGTTATATGCTACAAAAATTCAACCATTTTATCACAGGAAAGAGAAGTCATGAAATCTCTTTCATAGCAAACAAAAAAGGGGAGGACATAAATCAACAACAAAAGGGGCACAATTAGTGTAAATATTATCTACAAGACACGTGTTCACACGTTTTCCTATGACCATAGTTTTATCGTTTTGGCCTTCATAAGTTAAAAAATATCATCTTTCAATACAGGAAATAAAAGGCGAACCTTAACTTTGGAATGTCTAGATAATAAATCTATTAGTTTTTCTAAAATAAAAATATGTGGCAAAGTGGTGTAGAAAGTAAAAAAAAATAACACGTTAACAACCTGATTGCAGAAAACCCTCTCGACTTGCTTATTTATTACTTCACCAGATTTTCGATACACGAAAAGCAAATTTTCCATGATCATTCATAAACTTGCCCACAATACTTTGTACCATGGTAGTTAATAATTCTGAACGTTCGGCAGTAGTACAAGAAATTGAGTTAGAAATAAATCGTGCTTTATACGGTCTTTTTCTTTTAATTTTAGGTAAGTAATACATCATATGAAGTTTGTTTCGGCGTTCCTCGACATTTTAACAACACTTTAGGGGTAAATGGTCGCAATGGCCATCTCTTGTGTAGGTGTCTCTTTGTGGGCCCCGGTACCTCTAAGCTCCCGTTTTAAAGTGGCGATGTATAAAGTATAGGCATCAAACAACAACAAACCTGTTTGCGGCCTTGTCTGCTGGAACAAAATTAACTTTCTATAAATGTTTTGGCTATCCCGTAAATGTAACTGTAACACCATTGTAATTACTGGAAGTTGTAGCTAAAGTAGGGACTAAACAGATTACACTTCCTAAGCAATGCCGAGGAACAAGGTCGACGTACGTATTCCGTATTAATTAACTTAGAATCACGCAACAACAGGAAGCAATTATCATGTTACTAAAAATAACGCTCGTTTTTGACAGCTTATAAGAAGGGTCGTTCATCTTCGTAATTAGGTTGATTTAGTTTGAATGATATGCCATGCTTCTCACACTATAAAAGTATAAAACATGAAAATATGCTAATCTTCTTCAAAATATAAATAGTATTGGAACAAATTATACCCGAGCAAGCCACAAACACAAAACGCAGGACACCAAAAGTCCGTGAAATGAGAAACGGAATGACAGACCGAAACAATGAATAGATGGCGTCGCGTGAAAAGGTACCGTTAGGCATGTGCAAATGTGTAAGATTTACGGATTGAAAGACAGATTCTAAACTAGGCGATGACTTACTTCTGTATCCTTTTTATACTGTATGTTAGCATGTTAAGATTGATGTACACTGAACGGAATTATAACCGTCCACCTTACGTTTTGGCGACTGGTTCTGCAAATAACACTTGGTTGTCAAAAGTAGTAAGTTTTATGCATTAGTAAGACCCTTGCCAAAACTCTTTAAAGTATTTCATTTCAAAAGGATGCCTACTTCTTGCATCTGCGCAGTCCGAAACAAGGTATCCTCGTTTCAAAAGGCTACAAATTTTGCTACAGCATAAATACTTTCAAATGTCATAGTTCTTGAGGGCAAATATTATCCTAAAGAAGTAACCGAAACTTTCAGTTAAGATTCAAAAGTACTGAAAGTTTTGATGAGATCGGACTTGCCGTTAGGTCTACGCAATAATGCAAAGAATTCTGTTCTGTTCTGTTCAATTCTCGTATCGACGTTACCCAAGTGGCTCAACGGTACGTAACCATAGTTGCACACACCTGGCGCCGGGTGTCCGTCCAATATAATGCAAAGAAAGGCACTGTCGCTAGTTAAATACCAGAAGTTCAGCTGTAAGCACATAGCTCAGATGCAAAGTTCGCGCTGCTCTGTAGACGTAATAATCAGCCTTACGGCATTGAAATTTTTGGCGATATAGCATCGTTACTTGATATCTTCGGTAACATTTCGAATAATGAAATTCATTACAGAAATACCGTTTAATTGAAATTTTAAATTTCATCCATAAACCGGAAGTGTGCAAAACGGGTTACAATTTGCGGTTGCTAATTGGACTCACCAGGTTCTTTTAGGTATGGTTTTATAGGCCAAGATCTAAAAAGGTACATACATTGATTTCAACTTGATGATTTCGACGAATTTCGAAGTCTGTTTTCACTTCTCGAAAAATGCATTTTTTGAAATTTCATATAAACTACGTCTCTTAAGAAAGCTCGACTTTTTCAGTGTTTATTGGTTTGGTAGACCTTACTGTTCACATTCGCTCTAAAACCTGTAATGAAAATTGCGTTTAAGCAACGTTTTCTCTAAAGAATGCAATAATGATTTTTCTACCCCAAACTGTGCCAAAGATTTGCAGATATTGCAAAACATCACGGAACTAAAGTTCATAACCGTGCACACGATTTCTGATGTTATGCATTTTGATACTATTGCGTTTAGGCAGAAAGATAAAGTTTGAAAAAGTGGACGGTTATAATATTCGTTCAGTGTATGCACATATTATGTACAGTGTATTGAATAAAATATTGCGTACACTACATGACATGACAAAACCAACAAGATTAACAAGACGTAATTTTCAATATTATTTTAAAAAAATAATAATAAAAAAAAAAAAACGGCCATTTTTACAGTGCAAAATTTATGCACAGACCTCTAGACATATATAATCAAATATATTCAAAAGATGAGCTTGTCTGCTATTGACTATACACCTACAGCAGATTTCAACAATAATGAGACATTGACAACTTGGCCTCTCTTTTCGGTGTACATTGCGCATCAACTTAACCCTTCCGAGTCGCCTTTAGTTTTCATACTTTGCCTAGAATGTTAATCTATACCTAGTTAATTCCGATTTCCAATATTCCCAATGATCTGAAAGGAACAAAAGTAAAATATAAAGTACTCAATTGGACCACGCTCGGCCAATTCCGTGGTTCACGGAATTGGCCGAGCGCTGTTCCGATTGATAAAGTACTGTGGTTGATATACGGGAAGACATTTTACGGCCGCCACAATGCACAACACCAGCTGCTGTGACTGCAAATAAATATCATAAACTGAGTTCAATTCATGAGAAAGAATGTCGAAGTTTTCAAAAACTGTTTCATCCAAGCTCTACTATATTGAGAATTCAAAATCTAAATGGCAAACAATGAACATCCTAATGAGGCTGCTCATTATCACACACACACACACACACACACACACACACACACACACACACACACACACACACACACCAGCCCCGGATCCAGGGGGTGGGCTTTGGGGCTTCAGCCCCGCCACCTGAGCCTGGTTAGATTAAAATATATGTTGCGATATCTCATTAGAATCGCCTCGGCGAGGCGATTCTAATAAGATATTACAACATATATTTCAAGCCAAAAAGGACAATCTAAAATTCTCATCAAATTGATTCCTAATTATGTCATATATCCTCAAGCCCCACTCCCCGCCTCCGACCCCAATCCCTTCCCGCCCCCTCCACACAAACATACATGTACATCTCGGCACCTCCCAGCCCCACAAGTTATCCAGAGCCCCACCAGTAGGTGGTGGTCTGGATCCGGGCCTGCACACACACACACACACACACACACACACGCACACACACACTATAGAAATTCATCGTTTGCAATTTCAACAAGTATATTTTCTTTTTGGCACTCCAGGTGTTAATTGATTACGTTTTGTTTCATAGGCATACAACCGTCCAATGTTTACTTCAAGCCAGCATTCTAAAACCAAAAACAGGATATAACAACCTTTAGAGAAAATTGATTCGGCATTTGCCCACACTTGTTTGTGTATGGTAAGTTTGTTTGAACATCTTTGAAAGAAAATGTTCGTGCGTTCTGTGACGAAAGAATACTTCAGAAGAACACTAGTTGGAAGACAAAAAAATGTCTGGACAGAAATATCTGCCATTGATTTGCATATTATCGCATAAAACAACATCGCTTGTGTTTGTCAATGATTATTGTTTGTTTTTGCTTTGTTCTGCTGATGATCCCAAGACATTGCATTTATCTACAGATGTGGTGGGCGGTTGACTACAAAACAATAATATTTTTGTTTTTATAAAAGATGGATCCACAGTTTTGTTTTTACCTGTCACAAACCCTTAAACTCTCAAACAAAAATTAAGCAAATCGTAAGACGCATATTTGTCGCTGATAAGCTGCTGTCCGTGCAAATTACCACTTAGAATAATCTTCGATTTTATTGCAATCGGAACACCGCTGATTCACGGAATTGACCGAGCGGTGCTCCGATTGTGTAAATTCCATTGTGTTCGATGACCGTACATGAAAAAGCGACAATCGATTTCCATATCATGCCCGATCCCTGATAGATAAAGTGAGAATTTAGTTAGATACCCCTCGGGAAATCGCTTTACCGCTTTGGTGCCAGTGGTATGGTCCTAGAATATTGTAGACGAAGATACAGAAATGGGTGATGTTTTAGGGATACTGTTTCTGATTGTTCTACTAGATGTGAAGCTAAAAGTCTTAGTACATGTATTAACCCTTTCGCTGCTAAGCCATATTTCAGTTGCCTGCCAAATTTTCATAACGTCGATAAACATTTCAGTGCTACTCTGTCTGAAACTGGGGAATAAGGTAGCGCGCGATTAAGAAGTTTTCGCAACAAATTCCGTCACTCATTCGGTCTAAACTCAGGTCAGAAATCGAAATGTTTTAGCTCTCAAGAAAATTATCAGATCAGATACAACCTGGCGAATTTTGAAAAAAAAACAAGCATATAGCTGCTAGAGACCATATGTTACTTGAATTTTCTTCAGTTAGAACAAGCGAACAAGGACATATGTAACATTACCGTCTGTAACCCTGTTTGGGTTTGAAACTTTGAATCATAGAACAAAAGGTCATAAAAAGTCATTACACTTATCATCCTGGGGCCGTATTCATAAAGCCACTTAGGTCGTTGCTATGCGGTTGCTAAGGCTAAATATCTATAAAGGAGATTCTCTACAACTATGAAATTTGATCTGGAGGAACAGTCTTTGTAAGACTGTTCCTCCAGCGCAAACTTCATAGTTGTAGGGAATCTCCTTCAAAGAAATTTAGCCTTAGCAACCGCATAGCAACCACTTAAGTCGTTTTATGAATACGGCCCCTGATCATGGTATTGGTATCTACTGAAAGAGTTGGCAACATGTAAACAAGCATGTTTTGCTAGAACTGTTTTTCATCAATCAGTGTTTAATTTGCTTAACTTCCTAAAACAAGCCTATAGATGACATAAACCGTCAAATATTGGAAGAAAAATAAGCACGGAAGAAAAGGAGAAAGACACCAAGGCAATGCAAAACTCATTACTCATTATGTTATATATTATTATGTTATAATATCATATATATCTTATAAAAGGTCTAAATTTATTGCACTCAACGCCTAATGTAATAACACCAAATGTAATAATTTGATTTTTTCTATGACAAGATAAAATGGCACATGAAATATGTACAGTTCATATTGCTAAACGCTAACACTAATTAAATGTCATACACTTTATTCACTGTACTGCATACTGTTTCAACAGGTAATCACTTAACTGACGTTGCCATGGTTAAGTTGTGACGTCATGACGTCACATGGCGTCACTAAGTATTGTTCCCCTAAAGAAGAGCATTGTAATCAAGTAGAAGAGTTACCTAACATAAGAAGAATAGTAATATACATGAAATTAACATTAATTATACTTTTCCTTTTTGAGTTCCTGGTAGTCAGTTGTATAATTATTTAAAGAAAATAAATAAAAGAAGTTACTATGGAACAAACTTGAAAAATAAACAAGTAGATCTCAATAAACCCTGATGCTGATAAATTATTATTTAAAGTTTTAAAAAAAAGTCCTCTGGCATCCTTCCATCTTTTAGTACACTTAGTAGGCTGTACCCAGAAGTTCCATGTTTTGTCATACAGTCAGCCAAATGAACTTTACCAGGACACCATTTTATTTCATTCACTTCGTTTTTCGCCAGGGATTGACTGATAGCAGCGATGTCTACTCTGAGCCTCTTGTCATCAACTAGTTTTGTTGAGTATACGGCTTCTATAACACTCTTATTGTCGACATAAGCAATAACTGGAATAGTTTTAGTTCATATACCAAAAATATCTTTCAGCATCTTTCTGTAGTAAAAACCACTCTCTAGTCCTTCTTGTAAGCTAAGGGCCTCAGCGGCAATTGTGGATCGTACTACCCGCTTAATCTTACCGGCATGCCAAGACAATGGGGAACATTTTCCATGGCAATCCATCAACCAGACAATATATGCTGCTGTACTTCCAGTTCCATTGTTTAGATTACATAAAGATGCATCTGTGAAGACCACAATCTTCAAGTCACTAACTTTGTTGCTTAAGTTTGGGAATTTAATCACAGACCTAATGTCTTTTATTCGATTGACTACTTTAATAGCCCGAGAAAGATCACCTATTGTTCCCTCCTTAAGTTTTGTGCTTAGGTCTATGAGTTCAAAAGCTATGTCAGGTCTGGTTCCCTGTACAATCCAATTGATTTGACCAACAAGCTGCCGATATTTTGTTTGCTCCTCTGAAGTTAATGTACTTTGCTTGTCCTGTGCTCTTTGAGGGTCAATTGTTATATTCTGTATATTTGTCACATAATTTGACTGATCTAATGCTATAGCGCCTTCTTCCTGAGCAACTTTAAATCCTATATAGTTAAAGTTCCCTTCTTCAACTTTACCAGCCACAAACCGTTTTCGTAGATTGACCATTAAATGTTCAAGATATTTGTCACCAGCATGGAGAAAGGCATCTACATGGTAGCATATGATGCCACTCAGTTTACCTTCTTTGTGCAGAAAGAACATTGCTGGATCTAGCTCACTCATTTTACATCCCAACCTCAATAATTCATCTTTCACGCTCAGGTAGAACTGCCTAGCTCCATCTTTCAGCCCATAAAGCCCATGTTTTAACTTCCAGACTATCCCTTTCACTGTATTGCTCTCCTTTGGGGATTTGATGTATATATCCCGTCTTAATTCTCTGCCCTGCAAAAACGCAGATTTAATGTCAGTTGTTTTAGCTGTCCAGTTCTTGATCGATGAAATAGCCAAAAATATTCTCATCGTTCCTTTTCCTACTGTGGGACTGTCCCTGGGCATAGTAAATTCTTCCTCAAAACCTCGTTCCACGAGCCTTGCCTTTGTCTGTCCTTCTTTATTTGTAATAACCCACCTTGTTGACAATGTTTGTTGCCCACATTCTTTCACTTCTTCATAGGTGTGAAATTGATTTAGTTTCTGTAACTCCACTAATTTAGCTGCAGTGGTTTCATCACTAGCACTATTTTGTTTCATGACTAGGTTAACAGTCTCGTCATCATTTATCAGCTCCCATTGTACTTGTTCAAGATTTACACTTTTCTTTTCTTTGGTAGTGTCCTCTTGTATATTATACCAGTGTTTATTCTTACCTGTGGCTTTTCCAGCCCTTCCAAGTACCTTTGCTTTAATCCATTCACCAGTATTTTGCATCTTATACTGGATGCAATCTTTGGTCTCAGAGTTATTCTGTTCTGTTGGATATTCTGTCTATCCATCCTTTCAGGCTCTGAAGCTGGTATATCCTCCGATATTGTGTTGGGTTCTTCTAGATCTTCATTGCCCTTATTTTCATCAGTTTTGTCCGCCATACTGTGCTCAACTTCCTTCTCTTCCTCCTCTGTCAAATTGCTGTTAACTTTCTGAAGTCTGTTTGGAGAAACACGTACAAACACTCCACCATGTCTAACGAAAACTACTTTCCCATCTTGGAACACTACCTTTCCTGGACCAAGCCAACGTTCTTTTCCTTCCCTTTTGTAGAAGACCCTATCACCATGTTCAAAGACTTGTTCAGATGCCCTGACTTTATTCCGGAGAGCTCGCCTTATTCGTTCATCAGCTTCTGTTTGGATGAATGCTTTGCGGGCAGCATGCAGGGCATTTAAATGCTGTGCAAAAACCTCACTGCTTGTTGATCCCTGTAATGCTGGTAAGGTATCATTCATAATGTTTGGCAGGTTAGGATTTTGTCCAAAAACAAGTTGGTGGCTGCTGTACCCATTCTACATTTGTAGCGAATTTCTTGCCATGTTTGCCCAGGAAAGTAGGGCTTGAGAGTTTATCTTTCTGTAATCAGCCTCAAGTTTGAGTAACATCATATCTGTAACCGCATGAACCCTCTCACATAAACCATTTTGAAATGGGCTTTCTCCTGAGGTTGTACATAGTTGAACATTCAGAATAGATGTGATTTCTCTTACCTCATCTGCATTAAACTCACCCCCGTTATCTGTCATTAAGGCTTTCATGACTCCAAACTTGCCGATCCACTCTGTCATCAATGCATTTATTATGTTGCATGGCTTCTTTCTGTTAACAAAAACAGACAAAGTATACCTTGACCACATGTCGATAATGTGTAGTATCCAACGACCATTCCATTGTTTGAGGTCCATTGCCACCTTTTCATTGAATCTGGTGGCCGTTGGCATACCTACTACTGGCCTTGATGGAGTTTTGGCATATATCTTGAAAAGTTCACATTTTTCGCCTATCTCTGCTAGAGTTTCTTCATATTCCTCCTTCCAGACTCCATCATCCTTCAGGAGAGCAATCAGTCTATTCATTGGAGGATGGGCAAATTGTCTATGTAGTTTCAGCAGTGTCTTGTATCTATCCTTTCTGTTCAAAACATCAAGCTTGACAGCACAAATATTCTCTACAGGAACGTCTTCTGATTTGTCTATAGGGATACAGTAATGGCCTGATGATGTCAGATTTAAAGCTACCTCTTTCCCCATTATCATGGCTGTGTCATTTTCCAAATCCAGTTTTATAGCAGCCTTCTTCATTGCTGTTCGTGAAAGTAACAGAGGAATATCAGATTCGACTACGTCTGTCTTTATTATCACCTCTTTTCCAGCAATAACTGCGGGCAAGCTATATTCCCCCTTTGACTTCAGACATGTTCCTCCTCCAAACTTAAAGACTTTCTGACCCTCAGATTGTTTCACCTTTACTTTATCATCCTTGTCTAAAGATTGAATATAACTGTTTACCCAGCTGTCACCACAGACTGTACTGCTGCACGCACTGTCTAGAACTGCGCAGTTGCGTGCTTCAATGCCCAAACGGCGTACCTCTTCAGTATTGTACCCTGTAAATAAAACCGCATGTTCCTCATTTGCAATATTGACTTTTGCCATGTTTTCCCAGCTGTCTGGGCATGCTGGTAGTAAATGGCGGTACGATCCACATGATTTACAAGTTAAAGTACGACCATCTGGCCCCACAGGATTTATGTTCTCTCTCTCTCTGTTACTAGGTTGACTGACTCTTGACCCAGATTCTGTATGCTGATAACCTCCGCCTCTTGCTGTTCGTCTTCTTGACTCTGGACGCTGAAATTCTCCTACTGCTGCTCCCTGTCCTGACTTTCCACGCTTCCATGTTGCCCCTTTCTCCCGGCCATAGCTTTGACTATTAACTCTAGTTCTAGAGTATCCTGCAGCAAGCAATGCCTCTTCATTTGCTGCTAGGAAAGCTGGTTCTATCTTGATACTTGATCCACTGGTGCTAGATTCATTGTCACTCCCTTTGAATTTCTTCAGAGATCTCTTTGCCTCCTCATATAAAGTTGTCTTATTGTTATAGTTCATTCCAGTCAACACAAGCAATTTTTCCTCTTTTGTAATATTTGCTTTTCTAAGTAATTTAAAGGCCAAAATTTCAGGTGGTAAGGTCATTTTTTTTCTTTTCTATTTTCTTGTACTTAGCATCAAACACTGCTATGTATTCTGTAACAGACTGCCCCCCAGTTCTATAAAAATCGTCAAAATCTTCAAATTTTTCTAAGCTGTCAGTGAGGTCATCTTTAGCTAAATGTTCATCAAAAAAATTTACCAAAACAGTTAACCCATCTTCACTTTTTAAATCATCTATTGCAATCTGGTCAAAAACCTTTTCTCTTATTTGAGATTCATCATCTTCTGGAAGTGACAAAGCAATTGCAATACCTTGTTTGTCCTTACTGAGATCTGTAATTTCTGTCCATGCTAATAACTCTTGTCTGAACCTTTCATATGTCTTCGCCTTGTTGAAGGTTGGTGGGTTTATTCTGGTTGTCATGTTGACTCCTTCTCAAAAATCAATATTCACTAGCAAATTTCAGTTCTAACACCAGTTTATTCAAATCTCCACTGTCACAGAGCCCTGTACTACCTCTGAGGAATGTCCCGCACGCTCTGCTACCACTTGTTAAACGCTAACACTAATTAAATGTCATACACTTTATTCACTGTACTGCATATTGTTTCAACAGGTAATCACTTAACTGACGTTGCCATGGTTCAGTTGTGACGTCATGACGTCACATGACGTCACTAAGTATTGTTTCCTAAAGAAGAGCATTGTAATCAAGTAGAAGAGTTACCTAACATAAGAAGAATAGTAATATACATGAAATTAACATATATAATATCTCTTTTTTTAACTGGGGACCGTTTAAGAACACATTGCACAACCCATAGTTTGTAGGTAGTTAACAATATTAAACTAAAAATGATACTTAGTTAGTACAGTTGAAATAAGGTCACTAACAAACTTGAGGATATATCACTGTTGCCAGGTTTAGAATTTTAAAAAAATGTTCATAGGCTTTTACACCATCATCGTGTGGTATATTACTGAAAATGATACTTAGTTAGTACAGTCAAAATAAGGTCACAAACAAACTCTAAGGATATATCACTGTTGCTAGGTTTAGAATTTAGAAAAAAATGTTCATAGGCTTTTACACCATCATTGTGTGGTATATTACTGTAAAATACTGTAAAGTGAAAAAGCATCAAGTGTAACTTTGGAACATAACGAGCATTTGTCTTAAAAAGTTTGCAGTATCTTTAAGATAGAAATCAAGACTTTTGTCACGGGGTTACAACATTTCATCAATAAATCCTCAAATGTTTTCTGTTCGCGAGTTGCAGGCATATACAATAGGACAGAAAAGAACAGAACATAACTTTATTTTGAAATCAATTCTCACAACAATAGGACCGGGATAACCAGTCGTAAGATTTGCGTCATATTCCTTATGTATCTTGGGAAGCAAATAAAATTGTGGAGTCCTTGCCACAGTAGTCACCAGATCATTCAGTTCAGATATTCTCTTTCTGTGCAGTGCTTTCAGTCGTATTAATAATGTCTTTGTCAAGACGTTCAGAAGGATCTTCACTCTGTTCTTTATAGTTTTTTTTTCTAAGTTTTTAATTGATTCTACCGATTCCAAGTATGATCTGGGTATGACAATGGTAACAGTCGGTCTATCTGTAAGACTTAGTGCAAAATAGATCAGGCCTCGGCCAAACAAAAGATGCTGTCTACGATTTCTATTAAATTCACCAAATAATATTGCACTCCCGGGAGTAATATGTATGTTTTGTCTATCCTATTCATACAATATGTATCTTATATAATATATTTTGTCTGCAGACAGTAATAAAATATCGTGATAAGAAGTTGTCTGAATTACGATATAGATTGCGCTGATTTCATTCGAGAATTGACATCTATGGGAAAATATGAAGCATGTGATCAATGTCGTCAGGAAACCTGTCTTGAGACATCCCACATGCATTCAACATTTTGAAGAAACATTTTATCAACATTGATTTATTGTTTCAACGTTGTGTACATCCTGCCATGCAAACTATAGGCATGTCCATTCCAGTATGCGCCTGCGCAGGCCAGAGCATGTGATATTCGCCTATTTGTAATCTACAAAGTGCCAAGATGCACTTGTCTTGATCAGGCTGCTTATGAGCATATGCTAGTGTAGGCATGCGTAAACATAGAGGATCTCAAAACAGGTTTTCCAATGATGTGACTCTTGAAGCAGTTAAAGTAAGTCAGGTTATGACGGAAACCTTGACAATTTGTCCTATATAAGTGTTTATATATTTCCATTCAGAGCCATTTGATTACAATTTTGCTTTGCCTTGTGAACGCCAAAGACTGACCTTGAAAGCTTTAACATTAATATTTCATTCTTTTCGACTGGACGGTGTTTTTATAATGGCAGTTTTCCAATTTTTTTAAGCCATCAATGTATTTTTAACTATAACAGCTCAAAAAAAACTTTAAAGTCCGAAACCTTGCTATGTAGTCGTGTGTACGAGAATATTCTTAATTTTCGATCGAAGGACAAATTGTTAGGAAAGTTAATGTAAATTTCATATCAGACAGATAAGATACATTTGAGCAATTGTGTTTCTGCAAATAATCTATTACTTGTTTACAATAACTCTGAAAGTCATCCGGTGTAGGTTTTATTTGTGTTGCAATGTACTTTCCTAAATTTCTTATCTGAGAACACAAACTTCATTGTTAACCGATAATGATACACTCGTTTGGTTCCTGGAGTCAAATAATTTGATTTCCAGATAACAAGCGGGCTTTCCTAAAAATCACAATACTAATGATCATTTAGTATGGTTGGAAACATTTATTCGTGATGTATTTGTGAAAAAAGAACATGCCGTCGCAATATTTTTTAGCTGGAGAAAGCGTACGACACGACGTGGAAATATGACATCATGAAAGATTTACATAATATTGGTCTTAGAGGCCGTCTTCCGAATTTTATATCGAATTTCTTATCAGACAGATCCTTTGATGTTAGAATAGGGTCTACGTTATCAAGCACAGTTAAACAAGAACAGGGCGTTCCACAAGGAAGTATGTTTTTCTCCTACTTTATTTAATATAAAAATCAATAACATTGTTAAATGCGTTAACGATACTGATTATTCATTATATGTTGACGACTTTTGCATCTTTAACAAATCGAAAAATATGGAAAACATAGAATTCAGATTTCAAAGATGCCTGAATAACGTAGAAACCTGGGCCACAGAAAAGGTTTTAAATTCTCTAAAACTAAAACTTAGTGTGTTCATTTTTGTCAGTTGAGGGGTTTACACACAGTCCCAGTTTCTAACATTTTTGGAACGCCTATTCCAGTTGTAAATAAGGCCAATTTTTTAGGCCTTCTGTTTCATGAGAAACTCACTTTTATTCCTCACATAAAAGCTTTGAAAGCAAAATGTTTAAAAGCTTTAGATATTTTAAAAGTGCTCTCCAATACAAATTGGGGAGGAGATCGTACTGTACTTCTTAATATGTATAGATCTCTTGTAAGATCTAAACTGGATTATGGTTCAGTCGTATATGGCTCGGCACGAAAATCATACCTTAAATGCCTCGACACCATAGATAATGAGGGGTTCACGTCTTGCTCTTGGAGGATTTCGAACATCTCCTATAGAAAGTCTTTATGCAGAGTCAAATGAACCGTCTTTATATACTGAAAGGATAATCTACATTCTATTGACTACAAGCAACCCAGCGGGCACATTGCATCGGAAAAACGTCTTATTGATGTTTATGCGACGTCATCACGTCATTTCGACGTCATGTGCCTGCTGGGAATATGTTGGGAAAATTGGCCCCGTGAAACAGAAAGGGGCACATCTCCTGTTAATATTACGGCACGGGATAAATTCCTTCAGCTCCATGGATCCTTACCCAGCCCCCCCCCCCCCCCCCCCCCCTCTCCCGGATGTATGTCCTATTATCATGATTTTACGGCTCAATTTCAATTACATATTATTGTGAGTACGGGGTAGAAAACTGTAACCTCGGAACTCTGATTTTGTATCATTCTGAATAGCACGTAATACTCATGATAGAATAGCAATGACTGACAGACTGAAACAGCTTTAATAGCCTAGGCCTACGGACAGAACCATTAAGAGAAAGTCAAATGAAGAAATATAGTGATGACCTGGTTCAAAATCTTTTTTTATCAAATGAAAATTAATGGGTGAAGAAATAGTGATTTCGTTGAAATCCCAAAGAGGAAAGCTCGAGCTCGTTTTCAAATTAAATGGGCGACATGCTAGACTTGCCAAGCATGAGACTTATCTTAAGATTTCCTTGTCTCCATCTAAACCCAATCATAGGATCTGTAGTAATTACAGTCATTGTGGAACTTTAAATAGGGGAAAATTCCGAAGATGTACTCGAAACTTCAGGAATGCAAAGTTTTTGAAAGTAAAACTGAGGTGAAATAGTCGTTGTCTTATAATCAAAGAACCATTATGAGAAGCTAAATACAAAACTTGGAAACATTTTCTAAAATCAGATTTGCTAAAATTTTCTGGTTTACAGTATTTACAGTACTTTCATAAGAGCTGTGTCACGCATAACGTGTGCCGATGGTGAATGGGTACTCTTTCGGGGGAAGCAACTGGTGCCAATGTCATTCTTTGCCTCCCTTCACTGTGGAGATCAACTGAAGAACTTGCCCCTTGAGGAGCATTTTGTTTTCCTTTAACAGTAGACTCCCTTTTGGAAAGGCTACATTATCCAGAAAAACAATCAAAAAGTCACACAAGTTGTTCCCCTTTGTAAAAATGATGAAAAACACAACACCCCAAAACATAAAGGTATACACATGACCGAGATCAATTCAATACTTTAAATATCTTTCAAAAACATACTTAGGTATTTTAGTATTATACAGAGTTTTGCCATGATGGGCCTTTAAACTAGGTAGTCTTTATCAGAAAATTCACATGTTACTATTCTATTAATCTTAATGCCCACTTTAATCTACACATCACCAAAATAAATAAATGAATATATAAATGAATAAATAAATAAAAGCTTTAGAGTCGCAGAACAAACAAATAACGCAATCAAAAGTTTTGCCAAAACGTCATCTGACTCATACACATATTTTCTTAGATTATTTTGAGTACAATTTATTGGTCAGCCTCAAGCTGAATCTTACAAAGAAAAAAAGTTGTAAAATCCTGTTATATGTCACAACACTTTGAGGCTTATCTACATAAAACACACAAGTAAAACAGTAAATTCAATGTAAATATCCTTTAACTTAAAAGTAAATGTAGGGTGCCTGTCTTAAACTCGGTGCCATTCATCCAAGCTATAACATTTTTTTTCTTTTCTTTTTTTTGTTAGCTCTATAAATAAAACTGGTAGAAATTGTTTAACTAAAGTTTTTGAAACTATTTGTGAAATTAACAGTGACCGTGCAGAACTTTTGTCCATATGTATATATAGCCTTATTTTATGCTGTGTTGTTCCAAATTACCATGCTAATCACAATCCAGCGTTACGTGTCATTTTAAAATGATTTAAGAATATATATTATCGCTACTTTAATTCATTGATACCTCGATACCGTATTTTATAAAAAGTTATTAAAAATGGATAATCAAGTCTTAAATTTTGTTTTCCGCAGCGCTTCCTCCTTTGCTCTATACTAGAGCAACTTTTTACTTGTTTCTACTGAATTTGCAATGCAGCTTCCTTAGAAAACTTGAATAAATACGGTTTGATTTCGCGTTTATGCCAAGAGAGTCTGTTTGTGAAGCATAATGATATTATCAATGACTTTATCATGTGGCTAACACTACTGCTATGATAAGATAAAGTTTTGACTGAAATGGAATAAAATTTCCTTTTAAAAGGAAGGCTTGCCCAGCTAAGACAGTGAAAGGTTCATGAGTTGTTTAAGTGAACCGAACTGTTAGTGCACTTTCTGTTGCTAATTTTTACTTAGCAAAGTAATTAATTTCTTAACTTCTTGAATGGCGGCATTATCAGGTGTGAGGTAAAAACAAGAGTAGAATTCATTGAAAAAACAGATTAAGGAAATTTTTAAACACACACACACACACACACACACACACACACACACACACACACAGAGAGTTTTCCAGCGTTTTGGCCGTTAGAAATGTCTAAAGTAAAATTATTTTATGGACCTATTTCAAGTCTTTTCTATACGGTCGCTGAGTCGCATTTAGTTTGAATCAAAATTTTAGGAAAGACTGTTTCAAACCAATGTTTATGGAATCTTGGCATATCTGAACTTGGCATCAAAAGAAGACAACAAATTTATATTCACTGAACTATATTTTTGGTTTTAGTAGCATCAGTGACATTGATTAGAAGAAAATTTTGACACTCTGAGAAGAAAACGCATGCTGCTATTGTTTGAGATAATAACTTGCTTTACACCATTTGGGAACAACAAAGCACGGAACCCATTGCATTCATACTTCCACGAATGACGTTCGACAGCCGTCACTATGACATGACGTATCAAACGTTACGTCGGCCGATCAACTTACCGAATTATCCGTGACGTCGCTTACGCGTGACATTGCATGAGTGCGTGTTGTTCAGCCCAGTAAATGTCCATCTAACGAAATCGTCGACACGTGTAAATATTTCTCTGTACATTTGTATAGGTGAAGTAAAAAGGCAACATTAGAGAGTGTTACAAGAAAACATTGATGCAAAGCATCAACACGGCATCAACATGGCGTGAAAGTCAGTCACAGTTAGGTTTTGCGCCCAGTAGGCCTAACTTTGCACATAATGGAATCTCGACACTAGCAAAGGTAGCCTAATATAGAGTGATGCGGTGTTGTGAAACTGATTATAGTTAATTGGCTTTCTTCTACTATTGTATACGTCATAAGCATGTGGGCAGGTTCTTGACAATCATGCATCATAATGATGGATTTCTGAGCTGCTCGGATTTATTTTGTATTCAGTCTAGTTTCTCCTGCTACTAGCAGAAACTAGGTAGATCTACATGTTTATTACTTTACTGTTCCTGCGTCTGCGGCATTATCACCGTCGGTGGCGTATACTTAACGTTTTTTGGCTGAGTGGTTTTTGTGACAATGCGCAAACAGGCGAGAAATAGCATGTCCTAATGTAAATAGAAATACAAATAGACTTTAACTCAAGGTTTCATCATATTGTTACTCCATGCAAGTTTGCCCATAAAATAATGTAGAAAGATGACGCAGTAATTCTGCATAGGAGGTAACGTGATTGTTGCACCAATTTCTGTTCTGTTCAATTCTCGTATCGACGTTACCCAAGTGGCTCAACGGTACGTAACCATAGTTGCACCAATTTGTATTCCAATTTTTTACTTTAATTTATTTATTTTTATTAGTGAAAGGTGAATATACAGTAATACGTCAAGCTTTTAAAAATATGTATATTCTGCTGGCTATCACTCGGACGTGTAATTATTTGCGTTCAAATTTGTATATTTATCATGTTGTTTAAAAAATTAGGAAAGGTCTAGTGCCAGTCGACTGGCAATAGCCACTTTACGTTAAAATCGCTATTGCCAGTCGACTGGCAATAGCGAATTCACGTCAAAATGGCTATTACCAGTCGACTGGCAATAGCCAATTTACGTTAAAATCGCTATTACCAGTCGAGTGGCAATAGCCATTTTACATAAAAATCGCTATTACCAGTCGACTGGCAATAGCGATTTTGTCGTGAAAACGCTATTGCCAGTTGTTTTTTTTTTAGTTTTTCTTCCCATTTCCTAATAATAAATTTGAAGCTGAAGATGTTGCATCCCATTTTAAGTTTAAAGTTGCTCAGTAAGTGTGCCTTACTTCACAGATATTTTACTTCTGCGAAATAACCAATTTATTTAATTCATTTTATTTCATTTTTGCTTAGTAAGGAATTGTGGCAATATGCTTATTAAGGAACTCCGGTAGCTTAGTGTGTTAAGCACTGGCCTGCTACGGTAGCGGTCTGGGTTGAATCACGATAGAGGGGAATTCTTTCAACCGTCAAAGAGGTTTCTTAGAAGACAGCTTTTTATTAACACATGCTTTCTGCTCGATATGACTCAAATATTGTTGAAGGGGCGTAAAACTGCAAGTGATACATCAGTCTTGAGTCTCGATAACTCAGTGGGCTAAGCGATATCATGCTGAACTAGCGGTCATTGGTTTGATTCCCGATAGAGAAGGAATATTTTTTTCAACCGTAAACAGGTTCCATTGCGTACAATATTTCACTATCACCCTCCCATTTTCCTTATATGACTGAGGCCCGGTAGCTCAGTGGGTTAAGCGCTGGCCTACTGATCTAGCCGACCCGGGTTTGAGCCCCGCTTGAGGTGTAAACGGGATTCCACTGCACACAGCCTTTCATTATCACCCTCCCATCGTCATGATATGACTGGGATACCGTTGAAAGGACGTAATGTCGCGAGTCATCCATCCATGCTTCTATGACTGAAATACTGTTGAAAATGATAACTGAAAAACGGTTAAAGGGATTAGGAGGCATATTATACCGAAATTAGAGCGAGCCTCCATAGATGATCATTATCACCGCTATGGGTTCGAGCTTTGTTCGAAGAACAGATCTGCCCACGGATGGTCTTCTCCGGGAACTTCTTTGCATGAAATAGGCCTGAGCTATTCTTGAAAGGCTCGTAAAACCCAACGGCAGCCTCAATCACTCTTGAATTTGCTCCCATGAGTAAAGACGAACAAAATGAGCTACAACATCATATTTAAATGAGGTTTAATTCTTTTTTCAATATTTATGCAATACATTAAAACAACTGCTCTTCAAAACTCATGAAGTAATCCATGACGGTCATGAAAATCCAAGCCAGTCCCCTAAAAGAGCAATGACTGACACGCACAATACCAGTCCGATGATCTTAAATGGACTGGCAGTCGTATCATGGTTCGTGTTCATAGGAAGTTTTAAACGAATGTCGAACTTTATGGAATTTAATAGTAATATATGGTACTACCACGGTGTAAAATTTGGACCATATCCTTAACAAATTTTTTTCGAAATGCTTAATATTATGTTTAACACGATGGACTGAAAGCCATTAATTTGCGGCGATTTAAACTGTATTTTCATTATTGTCTGCGCAGTATCTATATTGCGATCGTTTAATAAATGTTTGCTTGTGATTATATTTTTCACTGTTGATGAGTCGGGTTTATTTGCGAATAATTTTACCGTTTCCGAAGTTCGTAAAGCTGTTTATAGTATTAAACATAATCGTGCAATTGGTGTTGACGATATACCAGGCGAGGTATTAAAAAACGACAGCATTATTTCTTTCTTACATAAACTGTTCAATACGTGTTATCGTTCTGGCAAAGTTCCAAATATCTGGGGGAAGTCTCTCATTTGTCCTATACCGAAATGTACTACAAGTGAAGCCCGCGATCCGCTTTCTTACAGGGGCATTGCAATTTCACCTGTAGTCTACAAAGTGTATTGTACCTTGTTAAATAATCGTGTTAGTATGTGGTCAAATTACAATAATATAATATTTGAAGGCCAGAATGGATTCAGAAAAGGCCGAAGCACAATTGACCATATAAGTTCTTTGACAAATATAGTTGAAACAAGGGAAAAAATGAAAAAGTCCACCTTCTGCGCCTTCATAGACTTTAAAAAGGCATATGACTCAGTTAACAGAGATATTCTTTGGACGAAACTTGAAAAACTCGGTTTTAACGGGCTATTATTAGATGCAATTAAGGCTTTGTATAACAATGTTCAGTCTTCGGTTAAACCAAACGGACTTACAACCGATTGGTTTAATGTAAACTGTGGACTAAAGCAAGGATGTTGCTTGTCGCCATTACTTTTTAATTTATATATAAATGATTTGGCATTAAAAATTGACGCACTGGGTAAAGGTGTTAAAATTGGTAACGATACAGTCTCTGTTTTACTGTAT
This sequence comes from Ctena decussata, assembly GCA_963989385.1. Lineage (NCBI taxonomy): Eukaryota > Metazoa > Mollusca > Bivalvia > Lucinida > Lucinidae > Ctena > Ctena decussata. The sequence continues at coordinate 20,556,945 of OZ022511.1, read as the reverse complement.
GCTGATGATGTAGTTCTCATTGCTGAAACAGAAGCAAATCTGCAGTCGATGCTGGATATATTAGGAAGTTGGTGCAAAAGTAATCTAATCTCAGCCAACTCAGCTAAATCCAATGTTGTGCATTTTCGTAATCCCTCAATGCCGCAATCAGATGCCATATTTACGGTAAACGATGAGAACATTTCGTATACAGTGCAGTATAAATATTTGGGGATAGTCTTATCAGAACATCTAGATTTCGCAATAACTGCTAAACACGTCGCACAGTCTGCAAATCGCGCCCTTGGACTTTTAATAGCTAAATCAAAAGCATTTGGTGGTATTCAGTATGGTCCTTTTACAAAGCTTTATGAGTCAGTTGTTTGCCCGGTTATATCGTATGGTGCTGCGATCTGGGGCACCCAGTCCTATAGCTGCATTAATGCTGTACAACATAGAGCTGCGAGATATTTTCTAAATGTAGGAAGGTATACACCTAACGCAGCAGTTAATGGAGATATAGGATGGACGCCCATGATCACAAAGTGTTGGAAGTCTGTGTTATCATTCTGGTGTCGCTGTATAAATATGGACGCAACAAGGCTTAACAGGAAAATATTCTGCTGGTCAAATTCAAAAGTAAGTACCAGATGTAAAAACTGGAATTTCAGGGTAGGTCAGAAATTGACAGAGTCCAATTTTCACATTTATAATAACATAAATCAAACCATTAATAAGACCAATATTTTAAATAACGTTTTGCCTTTCATTACGCAAGAATATATTAATCAGTGGGCAGTTGATGTAAATCGCAATAGTTCACGTTCGGGAGTTGGAGGGAATAAACTTCGATTATACAGAGCCTTTAAGCAGGATTTTGTAGTTGAAGAATATTGTACAAGGATATTTAATAGGTCTCATAGAGGGACTTTGGCTAAATTTAGAAGTGGAACCGCCCCGATTACACTCGAAACAGGCCGCTATAATGGCTTAGAAGCTAGTGAAAGAAAATGCTTTAGCTGTAGGAATGCTGTTGAGGATGAAATCCATGTTTTATTACATTGTCCGCTGTACACTGAGTTCGGAAATGAGCTGTTTATTGAAGCTGAGCTTATACTAAATGGTTTTCAGAACTTAAATGATATTGAAAAAGTATCTTTTATTTTAGCTAATCCTTCAATAGTCAAGATAAGTGCCAAAACCTGTTATTTGATTTTAAATAAAAGGCGTAGTCTGCTGTACAGTTGATGTAAATATGTATATTGTGTACCAAATTTTTATAAGTGTCCATTTAAATGTAAAAAGCTGTCTGTTATTTACAATACTAACTGCTGTTTTGCCCCGGTGGTGCGGTTGATACCCAATGCTGAGTCCATGATCAGGTCCATGCTGTTTGGACATTGGCTCCGCCACATGTTCCCTGTTATCATGGACTCAGCGTGGGGTATCAGGGAGGATTGACCACTGGGACAGTATACATTTCAACGGACACGATTATCTCTTTTAGTGCAGATTAAAGTTGCAATTTCATTTTATCTGTTGCTCTGGTCCCTGTGCTGCATTTGATATCCCATGCCGTGTCCGGATCCGGCAACATACTGTGTGAACATTGGTTCCACCGCGTGTTCCCGGTTATCCGGACTCGGCATGGGGTATCGAGGGAAGGTAGCGCATGCAGGGCACTAATTTATGGTACGTTTTAGAGTGATAATGGCTCATAGATAATGCGTGTCGCTTTTTTATCATACTAATTGCTGTTTTGTCCCAGTACTGCATTTAATACTCCAGGCTGAGTCTGGAAGCGTAGACTTGCTGGTTGGATAACCGTCTTCCTTGGCTCAGTGTGGGGTATTTAGGGGATGTAGTGCTGGTGCAGGACACAAGAACAGACACATTTTAGAGCGATCGTCTCTCATAGCTCAATATTGAGTCGCAATTTTACATCTTATATCGATTTTTTTAACTGTGTTTATGTACATGTAAAATTGGTGAGACGTTAATAAAATTATCTTATCTATCTTATCTTATCTAACATTTTTGGAACGCCTATTCCAGTTGTAAATAAGGCCAATTTTTTAGGCCTTCTGTTTCATGAGAAACTCACTTTTATTCCTCACATAAAAGCTTTGAAAGCAAAATGTTTAAAAGCTTTAGATATTTTAAAAGTGCTCTCCAATACAAATTGGGGAGGAGATCGTACTGTACTTCTTAATATGTATAGATCTCTTGTAAGATCTAAACTGGATTATGGTTCAGTCGTATATGGCTCGGCACGAAAATCATACCTTAAATGCCTCGACACCATTCATTATCAGGGTTCACGTCTTGCTCTTGGAGGATTTCGAACATCTCCTATAGAAAGTCTTTATGCAGAGTCAAATGAACCGTCTTTAAATACTGAAAGGATTTAAAAAACTTCCACCCATTAATGTTGAATATCTCAAAAACGAACGAAGCTACCCCCACCAAATTTTTACAGCATATATATTCTCTTATACCTGATTATATCAATATACCGAATCTGAACTTGTTCAACCGAATCGGTCAGGAACAAGCACGTGCTTCTCGTGGTCTTAGTAGCGTTTACATAAGGATGAATAGCTTCATGTATACAGTTTTCTGAAGAAACATTTCTCTAACAATATCAAATTGAATTTTAAAAGTTTGAACTCGGTCAGTGGCTTTATTTAGCCTACTGCGCCTAAATATCGCAAACAGGCGCAGAGTTTTGGGCCAGATAAATGCTAAAATTTCAAAAAGTGACGTCGCGGTACAATTTTATGCGTTAATTACGACAATTTACAATCTCAGACGACGTGCACTGTTTACAGGAAGCTCAAAAGACCGTCAGAAAATCACCTAACCGAGATTAAAAACCAGAGGTCATGACGTTAACTAACGTCGACGCCGTCTCCGTAATAGGCTTTGCGCGACAGCATCATCCGCAGTAATACTTGCATATCAACGTGGATGACGTCACAGTATTAAGACAGTATGAAATGGTCGAAAAGAGTGTTGCATAAGATAACGCCGGCACCGCCTTATGCATTTCAGGGACGTAACGCTCTTTACTGACGTCATGCAAGTAAATGATACAAATAAACTGCGTAATCTTTAAATTTGATAAGTTTCAAGCATTTTGTCGTTAAATATTCAACACTGTCATGAGAAAACAGATCAGCAGCCAGCAATAAAAAGTGGAAGTTTTTAAATCCTTTCAGTATATATTAGAAGAGAGAAATTATCACTACAATATACAAAAACGTTAGCTGCAAACCCACATAATCCTGCTTACGATTGTGTTTTTAATCCCCGTTATGAAATATTTTATAACAACAAGCCGAGATCTATTAAACCCTTGGGTTTTGCTAGCAGACTCGCATACTGACATTAAAAACATTCAGAATTTTTCGTTACCTGTTCAAGAGCCATGAACTTTAAAACCTCCAAACGTTATTTTATCATTACATCAGAATAAAAAATCACAGACGAACCCTGATTTTCTTCAATCAAAATTATTGCAAGTAAAATCTAATTTTCCGAATCATACCACAATCTATATGGATGGCTCAAAACAAGAAGATTAAGTTGCGTGTTCGGTTGTAAGCTCCCTATTCACAGATACCAAACGATTACCAAATGGCAGCTCTATTTTTACAGCAGAAGCTATAGCCATTGATGTTGCCCTCAATCAAATTTCAGTTCAAGAAAACAATCAGTTTATAATATTCTCAGACTCACTTTCTGTTTCACCATCACTTAAAAACGTCAGTCACCCCAATCCTTAACAAATATTTAGTAAATATTTCAGTTGCCATCAAAGGAAATATTTTTTGTTGGATTCCTAGTCATGTCAATATTTATGGAAATGAATTGGCCGATAAAGGGGGGACAACGGCTTTAAATTTACAAGAAAGTGTTTTTAGAATTCCCCATTCAGATCTTAAATCTAAAATTCATAAATATGTCAAATCAAAATGTCAGACAAATTGGGATAGTCAAATTCATAACAAACTTCATCAGAATAAACAGATTTTCATAGTAAAGACAATTTTAAAAATAGGAAAGAACAAAGAGTAATTACCAGATGCAGAATAGGGCATATCAGAATTTCACATTCGTTTATGTCAAATAATGATGTTCCACCCTTCTGCATACCATGCAATGAAACAATTACAGTTAAACATCTCTTGTATCATGTATTGATTTTAATCACATCCGCATAAAATATTATGATATTAAAACTATGAACGACCTTTTTAACAAAGTATCATCCTTTCAAATTATAAATTTCTTAAAGGACAGTCGTTTATTGTGCATAATATTTTTAACATTTGGACGTATTTGTTGTATATAGAAATGTTTTAAATTCTTGACGTTTAGACGCTGTATGCCAGGGTTGAGCGTCTATAAATAATTTAAACATTTATTCATTCATAGTAAGGTTTCGTCGCCCATGGAAGAAAACTGGAAGTCACCAGCGTGTGTGTGTGTGTGTGTGTGTGTGTGTGTGTGTGTGTGTTAAATGGCCCACTCAGTGTATTCACCTTTTATACCTTAGCCATATTCAAATTTTTATATTATGTTTTCATTTAGTTTTTCTAAGAAATATTTCAACAACTATTACTATTACAGATCCTCCAGGTACTAAGAACTTCTGATAACCTGAATGCACTTTCAAATAATCCAATGTTATAAAATTAGCTTTAAATAGGGTTACAGACATTTTAATTAATATATATGCAAGTGCTTTAAATTACCACAATGCTATAAACTATTTCGTCTGTGTAAATGCATATTTATTCTAACTAGTCCATTATTAACCCATTAATGCCTAGCGTCCCAAAATGGGACATAGGCAAACAGTGCAGACCCAGATCTTACGCCACAAAACGTGGCGTCAGAGCAGGGTCTACACTTGTTGCATAAGACAAATCGGTATTTCTCCTTAAAATAAAACAAAAATTTTAGAAAATAAACTAAACCTTACACCCCTTAAATGACAAATGGACTCATCCAATATATACAGATAGGAGAGGCCACTGTGCATTAATGGGTTATTATTGCATAAATATCGATGTCACACGCTATTAATAGGCATATTTTAACGGACACAAAACCGTTTATTAACATGGGTTTTCACGCACCGATGATGACCACCTCAGCGACTTTTCGTATGCAAGTTGCAGGGCAATACTACGTCAGTACAGAAACGAGTGGCAAGACTGCAGTTGAAGATATCCGTTTAAGACTTTAACGGAAGAGTTATTCAAATTCGGATATTGTAATTATGAAAGTGCAGACGATATCGAGTGATAACTTTGATGAACATGATTATGACTTGAGAAATGCTACTAAAGCTTGCACAAAATTCACGGTAGCTGACGATGGCCTGAAACGAGAATTTTATAGACATGCTTAGTGCGGATAGGAATCGGCAAGGTAATGGCGATGAGGCCGAAGAATAGTGCGCCAACATTTTCGTTATTTTTATAGGCCTAGCATTGTAGTTGAATTTATGCAATAATAGAGATCGTTTGCAAGGTCCCGAGGGAGCTGGTGAAACCTCGGCCATCGGCCTCGATTTTTAATATCTTCCTCGGGACCTTGCAGTTGCAAACGTTAATGCACCATTAATCTAACTTTTTTAAACATGAGCAGAAATACATACTCGGATTTAAACTCTGATACACTGGATCCTATGATACGTGACAATTTCTGCAGTTAATACAATGATACATACAGTCAATATAAAACATACACTCTGTTGGGTTTTATTCCGTTTATTTTTCATTTTATTTTATTTTTTTAATTTATTTTTGTTTGTTTGTTTGTTTGTTTTTTTTTCATTTATTTTCGACAAATTTTTTACACTACATTCCAGTTTCAAAAGCCTTTCCCTAGCATATTATTTCCGTGTATATTTCAATTCTCGTAACGATGTTCTCCTCGTAACTCAGCGGAACGTATCCATGACCGCAGTACAGGGTACCGTTGTCTGACTTTTCAGCATTTTGCAAGTTTGCAAGAAATTTTGCTATGAGTTTTTGTATTCAAATTTGCATACCTAAACACTAAATATGATTTTGAGGAAATACTTTTGATGCCTGGCTCTACTTTATTTTCTTTATTTATTCGCCTATATTTGCAATTTTTATTTTTCTTATATTCTTATTAGTTTATTACTATTTTTTTTTTCTTTTTGGCTTTATTTCAGTTTTGCCATGTGTGAGTGTATTAAAGGTAGGTTCCTGGACTAGCGATAACAATTATGTCCACAAAATAATTTCGTCTTTTTCTGAGCAGTATAGAATTCTCTTATTTTTCTGAATTTGTTGCTACTGAGAAACTTGTCAGATGTTGAAGAAAATAGTCGTTTTCCCTTTTGGTTTATTTTCTTTCGTTGGAATTCCAGTTCTAAAAATAACTATGTTTATTATGTCTATAAGTACGCGATTTCTGATGCTATTCTCCAAAGGTCAATTTTCCCTTGCCGTGAGCTCTCCTAGAGGTCCTGTCATGGCGGATGGGTTAAAACTATCCCAAAATGCAATGCAGCATGACGTCAGCTGCGTTATCTATTTTTGGCGCGAACTAAAAATAGCGCTAACTGGTGTGCGAAGCAGAGTTAGGAAATCCCTTGCAAAACAACTTTTCTAATATTTTTTTGATTTACACTTTTTAGTGAAACTTATTCATTCCCTTTTATAAGTGCTTTCCAACAACTTGGATGAAAGTTCATCAAAATTATGATGCATTCCAAAGTACAGGAACCTACCTTTAAAGCATACATGCTATAGAATTAACCTAAAACTGCAAATAACGCACCCTTTTATATCACATACCGATGTTTAGATAAAAATAAAAATAAGAACAAAGATGTTTAGAGTCACATTTACTTTGCATAGGTAATCGACATAAAAACTACTTTCATCAAATAATTTTCATTCTTGTTATCAAATAAAAACGCTCTTTCTCTCTTATAGGTAATTTTAAACTAATTTGCTCACATATGTACATTTGATCTTTTAGTGAAAACAGACAAAAAAATTAGAAGAAGAAACGAAATGAGAGATGACAAAATATGAGATCACATTTAAAAACTAATATATTTACTAATGAAATCTGACTATGCTAAAATAAGAGATTAAAAAAAGCTTGTAATTTTGACTTGTTTTAAGTAATGTCAACATGGATAATCGTCGTATCGTAATGCTTCCGCGAATGCCATGAAACTAAACTAATTTCATGATTATTGTTTTAGTCGGATTTTTTCCAGTTTTCACAAGCAGGCGTGTTTTTTTCAATATTTTAGCTGTAAACTCACATCAGCTCCACTTTGCTCTATGCTGGAATACGTACGTGGATGTAAATGAAAAGAAATATTACGATAGCCGGAAGGTACTTTTTATTCATTATTTTTTCTATATAAATAAATAAATTATATGCACATTTTTCAAGTTAAATAACATTTTGAAATACAGTATAATATTATGGTGGAGAATACCTATGGCACTGAAAGGCTGGTGTACATCCGACAGGGATAGACACTAGTTCAAAACAGTTCAGCCCATCACAGTCTATAATTTTCACCCTCTTCAGAATTGTGATATTTTCACATCGAATATCAGACAAAGCCATACTTCCAGATCTTGAACGCGGTAAGCTAGAGGTACACGTAGCCACTTGGATTCGTCTTGGAAGCCTAGTGTTATTGGTCTGGATTGAAGAGGTCCAAGGACACAGCGATCTGCTGTTGAGAGACTGACATACATCACTACGCCTGAATCGCGAGAAACTTTCACCGCTCCTACTGCCATTTGTGCTCTTCTTAAACCGGGAGCCACTATTACTTATGATCAACCTTAATCGCAAGTCACCGTCTGTTGTATTTTTCCTGGATTTTTCAGATACACCATTGTTCAACAGATCAGTTCTAAAATCGAGTGAATTAAACGTGTATTCATGTTTAGATGTTGCATTCCGGCTGCCACTTTCACCAGAATCTTCACCGATAATGTTGACAGCATCTCTGATTTTCTTTCTTTCATTTGCATGGCTTATTCGATCCGTGAGCTTACCATACGTAACAGCATAGTGCAACAGTAAGACGAATGAAAGTTGTGATTTCGCTTGTAGACATATCTGAAAGTAATTAATCATTTATACAATATTAAATTGAAAAAAAACAAACAATAATACTGGCGATAGTATTCGGCATAATCATTACCGACAGAAAGTAATTAAAGGGAACTTTGAGAAACAATTCATTTCTTAAGCTACACCAATTTGATTTCTTGTTTTTTCGAGACTCCCTCATCAAAATTAAAAATAAAAAGTCAGAAATAAAAATAAATTTCTTCCGCTCGCCTCAGTTCCATCCAAGTCCATATCATAACAAACAGAAATTAAACTCTCTTTTTTCTTGTAAAAAGTCAACATTTTTCCTTTTTTTCTCTTTTTTGTACTATTATTAATAATTTAAATGTCTTCCTAAAAGTTAAATGCATTTTAAAGGAGTGAGAGGGTTTGTTAACTTAATCTCGCATTTATGGAGCAGGCTTAGGTGACAATAATTGAAAAGTGATATTTCAGTAACGAGCTTAATGCTTTCATCTCTAATGAGTATCGAAAATTCCAGTGTTTGACTTTCTTATTACCTCAACATTATTAAATTCAATGATATTTTAGATAGGAAACTACGAAGTTAGTGAATTAGTTTGATATTACATTGCTACACATATACCTAAACTAAAGGCTGAAAAGCATGCGTAATCTTCAGGCATAGAAGGGCTGCACATAAACAAATCGTATGTGGAAATTGTCAGGTTGAAAGAGCCTTGCAAGAACATATAAAGACTGAAGGGACCTTTTGTTTTTATTTCATAGATTTACCATAGAAATTAAAGTTCTGAAAAGAGTACGTAAAGGCTGACCAAGCAATTTTCTGGGACATCACTAAAATCTAATCCATCATTGGTTACAGCTTTTCTGCATTGGAAACGTTGCAGTGTATACACTAAAGCAATACGATAAAAGATACAAGTATGTTTTACATTCATATTGTGAATGACTGCATTCACATTCACTGCACTCCTCCATAGGTTGTTGTTGTTGTATCAACAAATCTGACATATATCAAATTATTCAAATGTCTGTAACAAAATATTTAAAGCCCACATCTTTTTCTCGATAGTGTTACAATTTTTGTAATGTAACAAATGAAAAAGGTTAAAATTTCTTTCGCTTCATTAAATCAAGGACTCAGAAAAAAACACAAACTCGCTCGCATGCCTCTGACTTTAGTATCGAACTCCTGAAGAACAAGAATTCAAATTGGTGTGGCTTTATGTTTAAAAAGTTGAAATTCCAGTACTCAGATCAGTATATTTAATATTCCTGAATTTGCTTATTTCAGTGATTTCTCTTAAAAAGAACATATAAATAAATCTACTGAACAGGCACTTACCATATTGATGTGTAACTGCTTAATCTTATAATATAAATATTAGTCAAAATTTGACTTTTCTTGTTTGCCATGATTTCTGATGACAGTTTTATACGAGTCGAACGATATTTTTAAACCATGGGAAATACATATACATGAAATTGTACATCTTTTATCTTTGGGAAGTGGATGCCGTCATCTCCCTGGTCCCTGTGATTTGTTCTCTCTTTCTGTGGTCAGAAGAAACTTGACTTTAGTTTTATTGTTTACCTTCCTGCATCAAGCTTCTTTCTACAGGTTTGATTTTGTTATCTGTGCTATCACTTCAAGTGTCCTGGCACACGCTGTGTGTTAGCACTTAGCCACAGGTAGTTGAGTAGTGCCATGACCTGTTACTTCATTTACATGGGTATTTATCTTGATTCGATTTTCTCTTTGACTATGTTACGTAATGAAATTGGCTATCACCTGAAACAATAATTATCATCAAGCAATTTATAATTGCAATCAGCGATTCCATAAATAATGCGAAAGATAATTCTAAATAGTTTGCGGACGTAAATTTACAATTTGCTACATTTATCTTCAGACTCTTGACATCAAGGGTATTATCTGAGGCCAAAGGTTAGGGATCTGCCCTGTCAGCGAATAAGAACAGTATCAGATAATTCACAATATAGTTACAAATATGATAATTACCCTAAATATTCGGAAGTCTCAACCAGTTATTGAAATTATGACCAACTATACATACATTGATTTTACCATCTGGAAATGCAGGGTGAAATAACTTTTGGCGAAACAGCAAACCATGCAGACCTTAACCAGAGTGTTTGTTGAGTAGTCTGATCAGCGTCTAAACGGTTTGTTCAAACAAATTTGTCCTAATAGTTAGAGAAATTGTCACAACAGCTAGTATGAAGGTGTTTAATCTGTTTAGGGGAATTCTGCAGGGTGACCACTTATATCCACCTCTGTTTTTCAGCAATATAAAATGGTAGAGTGAATTGAAACGTTTCCGGGAAAATCTGTAATTGGAGATGGACAGATTACATAGAACTTGTGTTGGAGTTCATGTTGCGAAATAGAAATACAAGGGTCCTTGTTTGGTTTAGGCCATATTTGGCCCCCATATTTAAAAATTTTCAAAATTTTATTTTATTCTCTGATAATGCCATAAGTGTTGAAATTATTAACCGTCTTTTGTTATTCAATTTTTCTACATTTTTGCGCTTATTCTTTTTTTTTTTTAGTTTATTCCTTTTTTATTCTTTTTTATTTATTTATTTATTTATTTTATTTTATTTATTTTTTTATTTTTATTTTTTATTTTTTTTTTTTTTATTTTTTTTTTGGGGGGGGGGGAGGGGGGGGGGCGTTTATTATTTTTTTGCGTTTCTTTATTTTTCGGGTTTTTTTTTTTTTTTTTTTTTTACCCGCTTGTTACATGTATTTTATTATTATTTTCTTCTTTTCTGCACCTGTAGTCGTACCCTACTCGGCTGGTGTTGGGCACTTTTGTCTATTTTTTGCTTGCATTCAGGTTTGAAAATACTTCAGCCCATGAACGTACACAGCTCATTTTATCACAATGATGCATTTTAAGGATGCAAATGATAAGTAATTTCAGCTATGTATATTTATGGGCTGACACCTAGCTTTATACTTTTCAAAAAACTTGCAGTTTCTGGAACTTTTTCCTCATGTATCTCGACATAACAATGCCCATATCTCCCTCACTCATATGTAATATTTTATATGTTTGCTTGATTGCATATTGCGTACACACAGAATTTGAATTAAAATATTGTTTAAACCAACAGATATTATCACAGAGATATCCTCAACTATTTACCTTATCTGCACAGTACAGAACACTGGAATTAACATATATTCTGCAACACATAGATAGAGCTACGACTTTATTCTAAAAATAGCAAATGTGACCTTGACCTTGATCCTAGCATCCCGAAACACTATTTCGTTTCAGGTATGGTTATACTCAATCTTTGTGTGAAGTTATATTGAAATCGACCCATAATAAAGAACGTAAGAGAGATGACAGAGATTTCTTTTCTAAAAATAGAAAAGTGACCTTGCCCTTGACCCTAGCACCTTACATTGCAAAGATATTGTCATACTTAACATTTCTGTTATGTGATATTAAATGCGGGTGCTATAGCGATTTTAAAGTGTTTATTAAAATAGCAACTGTGACCTTGACGTTGACCCTAGCATTACAAAAACAACAATACATGTACTGTATTGTCATACCAAATACTTGTGTGAAGTAATATCATAATCAGTTCATAAATAAGGTTGCTAAAGTGACAAAAATAAAAAGATTTTTTCGATATAGTAGTAAATGAAAAATGGGCCCCCTCATCACCCCCTCCCCCCTCCCCACCTCAAGCCCAACCCCTCATAATTAAGTTCCCCTGGCGATCATGCTTTTGATTAATTCACATGCCTTAAAAACTTTTAGAAGATCACACCGGCAACAAATCTGCAAAGCTATTTTAAATGTGGCTGGTGGTTTTTGAGATGTATTTTATTTTATATTTTGCCTATCATGTTCTATTTTGTTGCCATAGCAACCAGAGTTCTGACTGAATTCCAGACCTTTGATCAAACTTTTTGTCAGTACCGTCCAAAGACAATTCCTGTGAAATTAGGTTACAGTTGGTTCAAAAGGATGTTTCTCTCGAATGTTGATACGCGGACGACGACGGACCCCAGATTGCTGGCCTATACTTATAGCAAACTATGAGTAGTGAGCTAAACTGGGTCACTCATGCGTTGGCTGTCAAATGGTGGCAAAATATAGTCACCATATTTTCGCACAATTTTTTATTTGAATATTTCTTTGAATTTATGAAATATTTTTTCCAGGCATCAACGTTTGCCAGGTCCCTTGCGATCTGCGATCGTTGATGCCATGAAAAAAACAAGTTTAATCCCTAAACTGGCCATTTTAAGCAATGACGGACCGATTGAGAAAGCTTTTAAACCCTAGTGTGGACAAACCTCTCTTCTCCGAATCGGAAAGGACTTTGACAGACTTAGTGTCAAGAGGTGTATGTTATGAATGCAGTCCCTTAAGCCGTTTGTAATAAATCGTCGAAAACTGGACAAAAAGGTGGTGCTAGATAGAAAAATCTCCCACTGCCACAATAAAGGGGTGTTCTTATCCTGTGTGTGAGAGTAATAGACTAGTGTATTGGAACATTGTTCGGTACTGGAAGGTTTTATTTTCTCTGGTGCTCATCTCCCCAAATTTCTGCTTATCAGCTAGGACTTTCTCACACAAGTTCAGGCTAGTCTATCCGATAACCTTACAAGGTCGCTGGGAAACCTGGGGTCATATTCATAAAACCACTTAAGTTGTTGCTGTGCGGTTGCTAAGGCTGAATTTCTATGAAGGAGATTCTCTACAACTATGAAATTTGGTCTGGAGGAACAGTCTTTGTAAGACTGTTCCTCCAGACCAAATTTCATAGTTGTAGAGAATCTCCTTAAAAGAAATTTTGCCTTAGCAACAGCATAGCAACCACTTATGTCGTTTTATGAATACGGCCCCAGAAATGACTTTATAACAATCCCTTTCCACCTACTCCTGTCTTCAGCTGCCCTAATTGTGGTTGCAAAGTCCATTTCTGTCCATTCACTCTTTAACAATGTCTTCCAACCTCTTCTTCTGTCGACCAATTCTTCTTTTTCCTTTCACTGTGTTCCGTAAAATCGTCTTTGCTAAGCCAGAAGACCTTAAGATGTGGCCAAACCACCTCAATTTCTGCTTCTTGACCATGGTCAGGAGTTGTGACCATGGTCAGGATTTCTTCATATTCTCAAGTGGCTTCTTACATATCTTAGCTCTTTTTGCGAATATCCTCATTAGCTACACGATCTTTGTACGAGATGTTCAGTAAAGGCGTGTTTCTTTCTCTAACTCTGTTGTAAACGTGCATGACTCGAAGCATACAGAAATATGGATATGACATGGGACGGTGGGAGCGCATCAGTTTCACCTTTGTCCCTAGAGATATGTTGTTATCTCTCCAAATTGGCTTCCACTTTGTGGTGCAGTGGCTTGTACAATCCTTGAGAGAACCACGAGTTTTGCGCCATCATCTGAGACAATTGCTCCAAGGTATTAGCAGCTTGTTACATTCCCAGCTTCTGTCCTCTTACCTTGATCTCCCTCTGAATGCCGTTGGCGCAGGAGCAAATAGCAATATTCAGAGCTGCCGCGTACAAGCAATTTGATCTCTCTTTCAGGTATATGGGAAGCAACTCTGCTATATAAGTTGAGCCACAACATGTGATTTGCAACAATGTGGCATTGGTGACAAGTAAAGGCTTTGATCAGACTGCACATAAGGTCTTTATGTGCAGTGTGATCAGAGCCTTTGCTCGTCACATCAGCCACCTATGAAAGGACCTAAGCCATAGATCCAACAGTGAGGTCTCTGATTACCCCGAATAAATGAGATGGATGATCTGAATATCACATGGCAAAATTGCCACAATGTTGGCAGTCACATGACGCTGCTCAATTTTTATTTTTACCTGGGGAAAGTTTCCCCAAAATGTGAACTACCTCCTATAGAACAGAATAAGACATGTCAGGGTACCACCATAAGAACAGAATTTCTCCAAAATACCACCACCAGAAGATTTTTTTATACATAGTTAACCAGGAATGAATGAAGTTTGCATCAGAAGCTAGACTCAGTCAGTTGTTCCCTTTGGTATACAGGGCCGACTTGTGTGCCACAATCTGGACACTTTGCGGACATTGAGGGTCGGGTCCTTGTATACCAAGACGGAGAGATACCAACTCAGTCTAACTTATAATGCCTCATGGTGACAATGCCTGGTTCCTAGTACAAGTTTTCACACCACCTTTACCCATCACCATTCTCAGAACATACCTCGGGGCACCCTAGAAGAACATAATGAAAATTGCGAAAATCTGTTGAAGCGACCAAAAGTTATTGACCTGCAAAGAGCCAACTCGCAAGGGGACGTAAAATGGATCAGTAGGGCGAGACAAAAATGTTCATGTACTGTGTCTATCAACTTTTTGCACCAAAATCTACAAGGTCCAAGAGCTTTTATGTTTATGCATTTGCCTAATAGCACCAGAAAGTAAATTTGACCTTACCATAAAATCAAGCGAGGTCATTCAACCCAAGGTCATCATTTGAACAATCTTGGTTGTACTCGGGTCTCCAATGCTTAATACTAATTTTCAAGGCCATCTGTCAATTGGTTCTGGAGAAGAAGACTGTTAAAGCTTTTTACCATAAATAGGGCATGGCGGCCATGTGACCAGGACCATTTGAACAAATTTTCATTCCCTAAGCCCCAAGGCTCTTTATGAAATTTGGTTACAACTAGCTCAGTGGCTTTTGAAGACATGTTTGAAATTGTCCAAATATGAGAGACCTGGGTCAAAGGTAATTCAATAACCTTAACCTCTTGTGATCACAAATCTTCATGTACTCATTAAAATGATTGTATAGACCAATTTTTAGACTAAAATCTTCAACAATTTCCACGAAATCTTATGTACTAGCATTTTCCTATATAAAGCACCAGCAAGTAAACTTGACCTTACTGTATAAAAACAAGAGGGCCATGAGGCCCTGAATCGCTCACCTGAGCAATTGGCAAAGTGGCTTTTTCTTATATCTGAAATTGTCAAAATATGAGTCTTGGGTCAAGTCAAAGAACCACCATGACCTCTTGTACTCAAAAATCTTCATGTTCTCATAAAGACAACCATATATGCCATTTTTAGGCCAAAATCTTCAAAACTTGCCATGAAATCTTATTCTCTAGCATTTTCCCATATTTGATCTTGCCTCAAAAAAGATCACGGTAAACCCAAGGTCATCATTTGAACTGTCTTGGTAGTACTCTAGTACTCCATGCTAATTATCAAGTTTCAAGGCCACAGGTGTATTGGTTCTGGAGAAGAATGATATTAATGGTTTATACCATAAATGGATATGGCGGCGATGTTGGTCATGTAACCTGGACAGTTTTTTGTTCAATCAACCCATGGAGGCTCTACATGAAACGAATTTACAATTGGCCCTTTGGCTTTTGAGGAAATGTTTGAAAATGTCAAAACATGAGAGATCTGGATCAAAGGTCAAAGAATGACCTTAACCTCTTTTACTCATCATTCTTCATGACCTCATTAAGACGACTGTATATACCAATTTTTAGGCCATAATCTTCAAAACTTTCCATGAAATCTTATAATCTAGCATTTTCCCATATTTGACCATGCCATAAAAGGTCAAGGTCAACCCAAGGTCATAATTTGAACAATCTTGATAGTACTTGAGTACCCAATGCTGCATACCAAGTTTAAAGGCCATCGGTAAATTGATTCTGGAGAAGAAGATTTTTAGCTCACCTGAGCCAGAGGCTCCGGGGGAGCTTATAGGATGGTAAGGCTCCGTCGTCCGTCGTACGTCGTCCGTCCACAATTTCAAAAGACTTCTCATTTGAAACCGCTGGGCCAATTGTTAGCAAATTTCATATATAGCCTCCTGGGACCTTAGGAACGAAAAGTTGTTCAAACGGTCTTGGTCACATGACCAACATTTTCTGGCGAGGGTTAGGTCCTATCTACATTGTGAATATGACTTTATGTATATAAACTGTTTCTGGTGACGGATCTATGGTGCTGGATATTTTATTCTTAAAATCATCGTGGAACTATTTTAACTTGTATCCAACATATTGTTTTACCAACCTCTGGAAGGGTGTGCCTAAGAAGGCAGAATTTCTACAACAGAACAGAACAGAACATGGCCGCCATGCCCATATATGGTAAAAACCTAAAAAAATCTTCTTCTCCAGAACCAATAGGCCGATGGCCTTGAAACTTGGTATGTAGCATCGTGTACACGAGTACTACCAAGATTGTTCAAATTATGACCTTGGGTTGACCTTGACCTTTTTACGATAAGGTCAAGTTTGCTTCCTTGTGCTTTTATATGGCAAAATGCTAGAACATAAGATATCTTGGAGACAATTGAAGATTTTGGGCTAAAAATTGATATCTACAGTCATCTTAATGAGTACATGAAGATTTATGAGTACAAGAGGTCAAGGTCATTCTTTGACCTTTGACCCAGAACTCTCATATTTTGACAATTTCAAACAATCTCCTCAAAAGCCACTGGGCCAATTGTAACCAAATTTCATATAGAGCCTTCAGGGGTTGAGGGAATGAAAATTTGTTCAAACGGTCCAGGTCACATGACCAACATGGCCTCCATGCCCATATATGGTAAAAACCTTTAAAAATCTTCTACTCTAGAACCAATTGACCGAAGGCCGTGAAACTTAGTATGTAGCAGTGGGTACTCCAGTACTTTCTACGTTGTTGAAAATGATGACCTTGGGTTGACCTTGACCATTTTACGGCAAGGTCAAATATTGGAAAATGCTAGAACATAAGATTTCATGGAAAGTTTTGAAGATTTTAGCCTAAAAATTGGTATATACAGTCATCTTAATGAGAACATGAAGATTTATGAGTACAAAAGGTCATGGTCATTCTATGACCTTTGACCCAGAACTGTCATATTATGACAATTTCAAACAATCTCCTCAAAAACCTGATGGCCAATTGTAACCAAATTTCAAATAGAGTTTCCATGGGTTGAGAGAATGAAAATTTGTTCAAACAGTCCTGGTCACATGATCAACATGGCCACCACACTCATATATGGTAAAAACCTTTAAAAATCTTCGACTCCAGAACCAATTGACCGAAGGCCTTGAAACTTAGTATGTAGCATTGGGTACACCAGTACTATCTACATTGTTGAAAATGATGACCTTGGATTGACCGTTACCATTTTACGGCAAGGTCAAATATTGGAAAATGCTAGAACATAAGATTTCATGGAAAGTTTTGAAGATTTAGGCCTAAAAATTGGTATATACATTCATCTTAATGAGTGCATGAAGATTTATGAGTACAAGAGGTCAAGGCCCATACTTGACTTTTGACCCAGACCCGTCATGTTTTGACAATATCAATCTCCTCAAAAACCACTGTTTCAATTGTAACCAAATTTCATATAGAGCCTCCAGGGGTTGAGAGAATATAAATTTGTTCAGATGGTCCAGGTCACATGACCAACATGGCTGCCATGCCCATATATGGTAAAAACCTTTAAAAATCTTCTACTCCAGAACCAATTGACCGAAGGCCTTGAAACTTAGTATGTAGCAGTGGGTACTCCAGTACTATCTACATTGTTGAAAATGATGACCTTGAGTTGACCTTGACCATTTTACGGCAAGGTCAAATACTGGAAAATGCTAGAACATAAGATTTCCTGGAAAGTTTTGAAGATTTAGGCCTAAAAACTCATATATACATTCATCCTAATGAGTACATGAAGGTTTATGAGTACAAGAGGTCAAGGCCATTCTTTGACTTTTGACCCAGAACTCTCTCATTTTGACAATATCAGGTGAGCGATTCAGGGCCTCATGGCCCTCTTGTTAAAGGTTTTTACGATATATGGGCATGGAGGCATTGTCAGTCATGTGACCTGGACCTGTGAACAAATTTTCATTCCCTCAACCCCTGAAGGCTCTATATGAAATTTGGTTACAATTTGCCCTGTGGCTTGATTGATATTGCCAAATGAGAGAGTTCTGGATCAAAGGTCAAAGAATGACATTGACCTATTGTACTCATAAATCTTCATGTACCCATTAAGATGACTGTATATACCAATTTTTAGGTCTAAATCTTCAAAACTTCCCATGAAATCTTATGTTCTAGCATTTCCCATATTTGACCTTGCAGTAAAATGGTCAAGGTCAACCCAGCGTTATCATTTTGAACAACCTCAATAGTACTGGAGTACCCAATGCAACATACCAAGTTTCAAGGCCATCGGTCAATTGGTTCTGGAGAAGAAGATTTTTAAAGGT
Organism: Ctena decussata; assembly: GCA_963989385.1. NCBI lineage: Eukaryota > Metazoa > Mollusca > Bivalvia > Lucinida > Lucinidae > Ctena > Ctena decussata. The sequence goes on along the minus strand of OZ022511.1, from coordinate 20,538,536 downwards.
TTTTTACCATATATGGGTGTGGTGGCCATGTTGGTCATGTGACCTGGACCATTAGAAAAATTTTTTTCATTCCCTCAACTCCTGGAGGCTCTGTATGAAATTTGGTTACAACTGGCTCAGTGGTTTTGAGGAGATTTATGAAATTGTCAGAATATGAGAGTTCTGAGTCAAAGGTCAAAGAATGACCTTGACCTCTTGTGCTCATCAATGTTTATGTACTCATTAAGCTGCATGTATATATCAATATTTAGGCCAAAATCTTCAAAACTTTCCATGAAATCTTATAATCTAGCATTTTCCCATATTTGACCATGCCATAAAAAGGTCAAGGTCAACCCAAGGTCATCATTTGAACAATCTTGATAGTACTTGTCTACCAAATGCTATATACCAAGTTTCAAGGCCATTGGTCAATTGGTTCTGGAGAAGAAGATTTTTATAGGTTTTTACCATATATGGGCATGGCAGCATGTTGGTCATGTGACCTGGACCGTATGATTAAATTTTCATTCCCTCAACCCCTGAAGGCTCTAAATGAAATTTGGTTTCAATTTGTCCAGTGGCTTTTGAAAGGTTTTTACCATATATGAGCGTGGCTGATGTTGGTCATGTGACCTGGACCGTATGATTAAATTTTCATTCCCTCAACCCCGGAAGGCTCTGAATGAAATTTGGTTTAATTTGTCCAGTGGCTTTTGAGGAGATTGTTTGAAAATGTCAAAATATGAGAGTTCTGGGTTAAAGGTCAAAGAATGACTTTAACTTCTGGTACTCATAAATCCTCATGTACTTATTAAGATGACTGTAGATAATAATTTTTAGCCCAAAATCTTCAACAGTTTCCGAGATATCTTATGTTCTAGCATTTTGCCATATAAAAGCATAAGGAAGCAAATTTTTGACCTTACCGTAAAGAAGGTCAAGTTCAACCCAAGGTCATGATTTGAACAATCTTGATAGTACTTGCGTATCCAATGCAACATACCGAGTTTCAAGGCCATCGGCCTTTTGGTTCTGGAGAAGAAGATTTTTTTAGGTTTTTACCATATATGGGCATAGCGGCCATGTTGGTCATGTGACCAGGACGGTTTGAACAATTTTTCTTTCCTAAGGCCCCAGGAGGCTACATATGAAATTTGGTTACAATTGGCCCAGCGGTTTAAGAGGAGAAGTTGTTTGAAATTGTGGACTGACGGACGACGGACGAACGATGGACAATGGAGCCTACCATCCTATAAGCTCCCTAAGAGCCGCTGGCTCAGGTGAGCTAAAAATCAAAGTCAACCCAATAGCATCATGCTGCATTCCAAGTTTCAAGGCCATCAGTCTAACAGTTCTGGAGAGGAATGAATGAATGAATGTTAAGTTATTTATATAGACGCTCAACCCTGGTAAGGGCATATAGCGTCTAAACGTCAGCAATTTAAAACGTTTCTATATATAAGAGATTCAAAAACGATCAAATGTTAGAAGTATTGTGTATACGTCCGAATATACACAGATGAGGTAATAATCTTTGTCCTGTGTGCGACCCACGGGCACAGAATGATACACAAAGGAACGAAGCATGTTAGTATTATGAAATAGTAAAGATCGAAGGGATAGAATTCGCGTTTAATGTCTAAAAAAATTCTAAATGGGGTTTATTTAAATTAGCACGTTGTATCTGTTTGTACGGAACACTTATCATTTAAATTTGATCAGTTAAACTGGATGAACTATATAATGGACGGTTGCTTGTATAGTGGGGTTTCACCACCTGCTACAAGCGAAAGCATCCAACTATTTATATCCCCCGGTTGGCACAGGGCCTCTGGAGAGGAAGATTTTTAAAGGTTTTTACCAAGAATGGGCGTGGTGGCCCTGTTGGTCATGTGACCCAGATCATTTGATATATATTTTGTTCACACAAGCCCTGGAGGCTCTATATAAATTTGTGGTTACAACTGGCCCAGCGGTTTCAGAAGACAGACTGTTTGAAATTGTAGATGGATAGATGACGGCGGACGACTGAGCTTGACTATACTGTAAGCTTCCCTGGGGCCTTCAATTCAGTTTAAGCTAAAAAGAAGGGTGGTTTGGAACTAAAAGTAACACTAAGAAATATATATTCTTTTAAACAAAAGAGTCTTTTGGTGAAGTCCTGGCTGAAAATGAGGCATCCTTTGAACAGGCCCACCAGGACCTAAAATAGGGTGGGAGGGATGGGCTTTTTGGAGCCACATTACCGTACTGACCTTAAAGCCTTCAATGAAAGTCCCCTCCCCCACCCCCTCCTCACCACCCCCTAGCTCTGCCTCCCCTGCAACGTCTTATCCAAACCCCTACTCCCGGGAACATCTCATCTCATCATCTTGGTTGCCAACTATCAAAATCTGTTGCTCATTCAGTACATCAGCTTATTATATACAAATGGATGTATATAGACTGTATATACATGTATATAGAAAAACATAAAAACAGATTTATTTTGCACATTTTTAATCATTTTTGAGAATCAACCTCAAATATAAAATCCCTTAAACAGCATATAAATAACATACATGGTATTTAATTGCCAGCATAGTTTAAAAACATACTTAAAATACATAAAAAACTTTCTTGATATTAAAAGTGAATGGATAAACAGAAAGATTTTGCCAGCTTTTATCAAGGGAGACAAATTCACAGACAGAAAGTTACTTTCCCAGCAATTTAATCCCTATAAAAATGAGGTCTTCTCTTAAAGGTAAGAAATGCTCCCCTTTCTTACCTTCAAGAGTAGCTGCCCCTTCCTCCCCCCCCCCCCCCCCCCACTCCGCCCATGAGAAGGGAGAAAAGTATTTCCATGGAAAAGTGACCTCCCTTTAATATGTCTTCATTCTCCTTAAAACACAAGATCAGAAACCAACGTTTCTTAAAGCACCAAAAAAGAAAACAGCCACCGTGAATTAATATGTTACAGTCTGCCCTCCAACATCATGAGTTAATCAGCAAAAATTCATTGGTAAGCCATTAAGTTTCATGACTTCTTGCTTGCTTCCTGAGAATGAAGCACTTCAAAAATGGGGTCTCCTCTTAAAGAATTTTATCCTTGAGGAGCTGATACCCACTGAGAAGGGAGGCAAAAACAATTGTTTCCCTGAAAGAGTACCCATTTTCCTTTACCAACAGTGTGTTTTTAACAACATTGTACACTAAATAACTGGACACATTGTTCCAGAGCATGAACAAATAAAAAGTACATATTCTTCTCATTTTGTACGTCACCCTTTTTCATTTACCCCTATAGGACCAAAAGAGCAGACAGCAAAATTCACATCTGCAACATTTCAAAAAGTAGACAATGTGTTTATAAAACACAAGGCCCCCAACAGTATGCTTGCTCTAAAGAAGTTTACTCCAATAAAAAATGCCTATGTCTGAAAAAGGGGAATAACTCAAAAAAAATAGAAATGTGTCCATAGTACACGGATGCCCCCACCTATTGCCTTGAGTAAGATGACACCTTGATTAAGGTACTGGCACTTGTTGGATAAGTAGTTTCATAGAGTCTGACTTGTATAATATAAAAGGCCATAGGCAAAGCACTGCCAGAAGTTTGATATGTGACACAAACTGCAGTCCTTTACTGAGTTTCATATCACTGTATGGTTCCAATAGAAAATATCCTGTATTACAGAACCTGGTTAGAAACGAAATCAGTGGACGGTGATATATGGATCATCATGACCTGATTCTTGTACATTCCTGTTGTACTTATAGATATAAATCCTCCCACAAAATTTCAAGTCGCTACAATAATAGGAATCCTGAAATCTGCCTCTTAACAGTCTAACAGGATCACATACGTACGTAATAACCTACACACGTATGCCAAAACACCATATGCCCCTGGCATCATATGATGCGGGGGCATAAAAAGGAACATAAATTTTGTCCAGACTCTTTGGACAATGAACACATCTTTATGTGGTCAAGCCTCATGAATATAATTGTGTGTTAGATGTTGTTATAAAAATTTCAAATTTGAAATTCCCTTAGAATGATAGTAGAGAACCCCTCATATCATAAACACACACCATACGGAACTTTATTTCATTCTTATGGGATCAGATATAAATGATCTTAAAAAGCCACATAAGTATTTGTCCATTACCTCAGGTAGGATATAGACCTTTATGTGACCAGCAGTCACACAAAACCAGTGGCCACATACTTTAAGATTTAGACAGTTGATGTCCCACAAACCCAATATGTAGGGACAAACAGGCAGACTGATGGACAGGCCCAAACCAATATGTCCCCTCGACATCTCCGAAGTTGGGGGGCATAAAAAATTCCATCCAAGCTATATCAAACTTCGAATTCAAAGAATAGAGGGCAAACAGTGTAGATCCAAATTTATGGCCACATGGAGATAATATAAGTCAACCCTGAAAGTTATGGAATAAGTGACTTTTCTTTCTTTAATCCGAAGCTAATTGCAAAAAGAAATTTGAAAAAAATTCAACATAACTGTTGTTCATGCATAATTAAACATAAACTTTGAACTTTGTTGTTGTTGTTGTTTTTTGTTTTGTTTTGTTTTATTTTGGGGGGAGGGGGGTGGGGGGGGGGGGGAATAACTCTTGTTCGTGCATAATTAAACATAAACTTTGTTTGGGGGGGGGGTATCATTTTGTGTAATTTGCTCCACCACAAGATATAATATTTGATATTTGCGTTGACTTATCTGAGCATAAAAGTATTTAATTTATGGGGTGCCATTTTACTATCATTCACAATTTACAGATATCCAGAATTCTATATTTGGATATCCAAAATTTGATTTATGGATATCCAGTATCCATCTTGATTTTGTGATATCCAAACGTTGAATTGTGGCTATCCAAAAACTGAATTATGGAAATCCATCAAATTTTGGATATACTAAAATTATGGATATCTGATAATAAAAATGACTATTGGATTTCCAAAACTGAATAACAAATAACCAAAAGTAATATCCATAATTTCACAAAATGAAATACTAGATATGGACATCCTAAAAGGAAATATGAATATCTAAAAATAGAGAAAATATATTAAAAGGGCACCCCATATATATTTAGATAAAATATTTGTGAAGGCTTAGATATGTTAGGTGCTCTCTACTAATATAATTCTGTCCTTGTTTAGAACACAAGTTCCAGTTAAAATGAATCAGTTGTTCTAAAAAACTATGTCCTGGCTTCCCCATGGTACAAACAGATAAACAGAAATGTTGACAGTCAAGAAATATTTGTGACAGCCTTATATTCTAACTACAAAATGTGTTTATGAAACACTATGCCCCCAACCATATGCTTGTCTCTAGAGAAGGTTCATCCAATAATGCTTGTACCTTTGTACCATAGGCTTACAATGCACTAAGTCGAAAAAGGGGCTTAACTCAGTCAAAAATTTATGAATTGTTTTCGAAAGTTAATCAGGTCATCTACACCTTGGGCAATATCAACCTGCAAAAATCATGATCCTAGCATCAGGGGTTCTCCAGATATTTTGTTCACAAGCTTCCATAGGCAAATAATGCACTAAGTTGAAAAAGGGGCATAACTCAATCCAAAATTTACAAATTATTTTCAAAAGTTAATCAGGTCATCTACACCACAGGCAGTATCTTCCTGCATAAAATCATGCTCCTAGCATCAGGTGTTCTTGAGATATTTTGATCACAAGGTTCCATACACTTACAATGCACTAAGTCGAAAAAGGGGCATAACTCAATAAAAAATTCATGATTTCTTTTCAAAAGTTAATCAGGTCATCTACACCACAGGCAGTATCTTCCTGCAAAAAATCATGCTCCTAACATCAGGGGTTCTTGAAATATTTTGTTCACAAGGTTCCATAGGCTTACAATGCACTAAGTCGAAAAAGGGGCATAACTCGGTCAAAAATTCACGAGTTTGTTTCAAAAGTTAATCAGGTCATCTACACCTTGGGCATTCTCATCCTGCAAAACCTCATGATCCTAGCATCAGGGGTTCTTGAGATATTTTGTTCACAAGTTTTCACAGGCTAAGTCGAAAAAGGGGCATAACTCTGGAAATACATGACCGGCTGAAAAATAAAAAAATACGGGTCTGCTTATTTTCCATACTGATCATGTGTATAAAGTTTCAAGTTCCTAGCTCTTATTGTTCATGACAGTATGTAAGGGTACCTTTGTACCATAGGCTTCAATGCACTAAGTCGAAAAAGGGGAATAACTTGATCAAAAATTCACGAATTTTTTTCAATAGTTAATCAGGTCATCTACACCACAGGCAGTATCTTTCTGCAAAAAATCATGCTCCTAGCTTCAGGGGTTCTTGAGATATTTTGTTCACAAGGTTCCATAGGCTTATGATGCACTAAGTCGAAAAAGGGGCATAACTCGGTCAAAAATTCACTAATTTGTTTCAGAAGTTAATCAGGTCATCTACACCTTGGGCATTCTCATCTTGCAAAGCCTCATGATCCTAGCATCAGGGGTTCTTGAGATATTTTGTTCACAAGGTTCCACAGGCTAAGTCGAAAAAGGGGCATAACTCTGGAAATACATTGCCAGCGGAAAAATAAAAAAATACGGGTTTGCTTATTTTCCATACTGATCATGTGTATAAAGTTTCAAGTTCCTAGCTCTTATTGTTCTTGACTATATGTAAGGGTACCTTTGTACCATAGGCCTCAATGCACTAAGTCGAAAAAGGGGAATAACTCGATAAAAAATTCACGAGTTTTTTTCAAAAGTTAATCAGGTCATCTACACCACAGGCAGTATCTTCCTGCAAAACATCATGCTCCTAGCTTCAGGGGTTCTTGAGATATTTTGCTCACAAGGTTCCATAGGCTTACAATGCACTAAGTCGAAAAAGGGGCATAACTCGGTCAAAAATTCACGAATTTGTTTCAAAAGTTAATCAGGTCATCTACACCTTGGGCATTCTCATCCTGCAAAACCTCATGATCCTAGCATCAGGAGTTCTTGAGATATTTTGTTCACAAGGTTCCACAGGCTAAGTCGAAAAAGGGGCATAACTCTGGAAATACATTGCCGACGGAAAAATAAAAAAATACGGGTCTGCTTATTTTCCATACTGATCATGTGTATAAAGTTTCAAGTTCCTAGCTCTTATTGTTCTTGACTATATGTAAGGGTACCTTTGTACCATAGGCCTCAATGCACTAAGTCGAAAAAGGGGAATAACTCGATAAAAAATTCACGAGTTTTTTCAAAAGTTAATCAGGTCATCTACACCACAGGCAGTATCTTCCTGCAAAAAATCATGCTCCTAGCTTCAGGGGTTCTTGAGATATTTTGTTCACAAGGTTCCATAGGCTTACAATGCACTAAGTCGAAAAAGGGGCATAACTCGGTCAAAAATTCACGAATGTGTTTCAAAAGTTAATCAGGTCATCTACACCTTGGGCATTCTCATCCTGCAAAACCTCATGATCCTAGCATCAGGGGTTCTTGAGATATTTTGTTCACAAGGTTCCACAGGCTAAGTCGAAAAAGGGGCATAACTCTTGAAATATGTGACCCGCGGAAAAAAGAAAAAACACGTGTTCGCTTATATTTTTTTACTGATCATGTGTATAAAGTTTCAAGCTCCTAGCTCTTACGGTTCTTGAGATAGAGGACAGACGGACAGACAGACAGACGGACGGACGGACAGACGGACAGGCCCAAACCAATATGCCCCCACAATTTCTCCGAAATTGGGGGCATAAAAACCTCATGAATACAAAGTTTCCCAGTTTGCAAACACATAACTTTATCACTGACACCACCCTATTTTGTAAATTGCTACATCAAAACTTCTTGTCTACCATATATATTCAGTTAGAAGACAGAACTTTTCCCCTCTAAAACAATGCCAAAAATCTAATTCCATCAAATAACATATACATGTATCTAGAATTTTGGGATTGTATCGGACGGGAAAACCCCAATTAATATCAGAATTACACAAGACTGATTTAAATAATTGGTGTCACTGTAGAGGGGAAAACCCTATAGCGGGAAACCTCTATCTTATTGCCAAATTCCTATGGTAATTCCTTTAACTCAAACTGCTGAAAATAAGCAGTTGCAAAAAAATCTCAAATGTAAAAAAAGAAGACGAGTCAGTGAGGTATTACATGGCTTTTCATATCACAAACTATTTACCTAATATAAGCTTGGGACAGCCAAAATGGGGCTCAAGGACAAACAGTCCAGTCTGTCTGACAGACCACATCTGTTAAGCAAAAACCTGCTTTAAGAGGCCAGGGGCAAGTTGTTCAAAGCATCTTTAGCCTACTGAGATTGTTAAGGGGTCAACTAGTTAAGTGTTTTGCAACTTTTAGCCAAATACACTGATATTTTTTTTTGTTGAAAATATGTGAGAAGCTTTTGCATTGCAAAAGCTTCTCACACTTTCTCAACAAATATATTGGCATATTTGAGATAATAATGTTTGAAATTTTAACATCACTAACTATGTTTAACAAACTAATGATGCTGATAGTTTTGAACAACCGGGCCCTGAATTGCTATGTCAAAGGAGCCTTATCAGTAAAAACTGACCTAAATGAAGGAAGCGCCTGCCTTAAGCATGCAGTTTTTGCCTCTCCCTTAGGTGCTTGCTTAATACAGGTTAGACTGTATACAACCAGCAAATGTTATGCTCAGAAATTCTAGTCAGTATCTTCACTGCCCATTACAGAGATTTTCTGAGTCTGCCAAAGATAAAGACTTCAATCAGACTCTGTAAACTGCACAGTCTGATTAGAGATTTGCTGTTTTCACATCCTCAGGTTCTTTTGATAATATCATTGTTTCCCTTACCTAACCCTGTCAAAAAGAGATGGGTTGATCAGTGGATATATTTTTTTCTTTCTCGAAGATTAGGATAATCAGTTCCAAAATATGAAAAAATAATTCTTATGACCTGTGCAGAATGTTCAAAACAGTGCTTTGATAGAGAATTTTGCAACAGAATCTTGTACTCGAAAATAACTAAATTGTGAAGAAATGTCCTCTGAGAAAGTATAAATTTCAGTGAAACATAACACGGAAAAACTTTTTAGGTCATTTTTTTACTGTTGGTGATCAAGAGTAAAAAAAATGACATAAAAAGTTTGTTTCCTAAGGGGAAACAAAAAGCAAAAAATTTCATTTTGACCCAGCCAGTTATATTATAAGCTAATCATAACCAGCATCAAGATGTAGTCAATTTTATCTCTGGAATAATGTCACCACACTTTGCCTCAATCTTGATATCTGCTTTCTTGTCGAATCTGGTTGGACCTATATTTAGAATTGCTACAGGTTTGCCCTGGTCTTTAGCGGCAGCTGCAAATCTGTACCCAGAATACACCTGAAAAAATCAAAGAATAAGATCTCTTAATAATATCCCGTTTTAAGGTGAATGAACTCTTTTGGTGGAAGTAACTCTGCCATTTTCAGTTTTATAAATCTCCTCTCAATGGGGTACATGCAAAATATAAAAAAGAAAGGGGCATAATTTCGTTAAAACTGAAAAGAAGTTAAAATTCTTGTACTCTGCACAATGTCTGATGATACTGTATATTTATACCAATTTCCCTGAAAACAACTTCAACCATTTTAAGATTATGGAAAAGACATGATTTCCATACAAAGCATACAATAGAGTCATAATTACATCAAAAATGAAAGTGGTGTTATTGTTCCTGTTCTCATCACATCAACTATTGATATATGTGTACCAAGTTTCCAGAAAATAACTTCAAGGATTTTATAGTCGTGGAGCAGACTTGAAATCATTATATGAAATACACAAAGGAGATAATTCTAATAAAACTGAAGGCTGAGTTACAGTTCTTTTTTTCTTTCTGCACCATTTCTGTTACCGTTATAGATTTATAAAATGTTTCGAGATGAAATTGTCAATCGCTTGAAAGTTATGATGCAGACACGATTTGTGAAGGACAGGCACATAGACAAACACAGACAGGACTGAGACAAAAACAAAAACAAAAAGTTTCCCTCCAGAACAGGATACATAAAAATTTAAAGTACTGGGACAGATAGGTCCGAGAAAACTGTGAAGAGACCTAGATCAGATTGCTCCTAAAAGAGCAGTCTGATCTGGGTCTACACTGTTCACCATTCAATCTGTAACTTTTTGGATGCCAAACTGTTCCATTTTTTAGACAGTTCAGTTCAGTTCAGTTCAATTCTCGTAACGACGTTCCCCAAGTGGCTCCGCAGTACATCACCATAGTTGCACGCAATTGGCGCCGAGTGTCCGTCCAACGTTTTTTAGCGATCAAGGTAATTATTTTAGGTATTCCAATTTTTAGAATATTATGGTAATTACATGTAATTATTTTAGGTATTCCATTTTTATATGCCTTTCGAAGACAGGTTGTATTATGTCCAGACCTCCGTCCGTCCTTCCATCCATCTGTCTGTCAGTCCGTTAACTTTTCGTGTCCGCTCTATATCTCCTTAACCCCTTGAAAGATTTTTTTGAAACTTGGGTCAAATGTTCACCTTATTGAGACGATGTGCAGAACTCATACTTCAATGATGTCCGACAAAGGTCACGGTCACATTTAGAGGTCAAAGGTCAAAGGGTAAAATTTCGTGTCCGCTCCATATCTTGAAAACCGTTCAAGATTTCTTCATGAAAGTTTGTACAAATATAAAGCACCATCAGAGGATGTGCACAGAAAAAGAACCATAGCCTTTTTTTCATTTTTGACAGAATTATGTCCCTTTGTATTTTTCATGTAGTAATTTCATATAAGCTTCGTCTCCACTCCGTATCTCAAAAACCGTTAAAGATTTCTTCATGAAAGTTTGCATAATTATAATGCACCATCAGACGATGTGCACAGAAAAAAGACCATAACCGTACTTTAACTTTTAACGAAATTACACCCTTTGTATTTTTCGTATAGTAATTTCATAAAAGTTTGTGTCCACTCCATACCTCAAAAATGGTTTAAGATTTCTTCATGAAAGTTTGCATAAATATAAAGCACCATCAAATGATGTGCGGAGAAAAAGAACCACAACCCTATTCTGTTTCGACAGAATTATGTCCCTTTGTATTTTTTTGAATAGTAATTTCACATAAGATTCGTGTCCGCTCCATATCTCGGAAACCATTTAAGATTTCTTCATGAAAGTTTGTATACATATAAAGCACCATCAGATGATGTGCACTGAAAATAAACCATAACCCTACTTTCACTTTTAACAAAATTACGCCCCTTGTATTTTTGTATTGTAACTTTGTATTAAATCTGTGTCCACTCCATAGCTCCTTAACCTCTAGACATATTTTTTGGAAACTTGAGTCCAATGTTCATCTTATCAAGGCAACTTGCAGAACTTGTATTTCACGATGTCCGACAAAGGTCAAGGTCACACTTACAGGTCAAACTTCAAAAGGTAACATTATTTGTCTGCTCCATATCTCAAAAACCATATAAGATTTCTTCATAAAAGTTTATAAAAGTTTATACAAATATGAAGCATCATCAGACAATGTGCAGAAAAAAAGAACCATAACCCTACTTTCAGTTTTGACGGAAACATGCACCTTTGTATTTTTCATATAGTAATTTCGTGTCTGCTCCATATCTTGAAAACCGTTTAAGATTTCTTCATGAAATTTTGTACAAATATCAGACGATATGCAGAAAACAAGAACCATGACCCTACTTTCAGTTCTGATGGAATTACGCCCCTTCGTAATTTTTGTCTAGGAATTTCATATTAGCTTCGTTTGTTTTGTAGTTTTATATCTGCCATATTATTGAAGATTTAAGCTACTGACATAAGTTCTGTCATCTCTTTTTGTCTTTCCAAATTTAAGCTCTAACGGGCATATAGCCCCGCTCAGCGGAGCTCTTGTTTAGAATTTTATGGTAATTACACGTAATTATTTTAGGTATTCCATTTTTTTTAGAATTTTTATGGTAATTACATCTACCTGTAATGAAGTTCCAGCCATCAATAAAGCATCACTTTCTCTGACTCTCTCATGAACAAATTCTACTGTTGGTCTTGGTACATTATCACCAAAGAAGGTGATCTCGGGTTTAAGATCACCTCCACAGCTTGGGCAAGGTGGAACCTGTAACCAGAAATATGGTTTATAAGCTGTGTGGGTATATGGATTATTTCGGCAACTTTGTAAAGGGCCACAACTTTTCTTACTCCCTGCGCAACGAAATCCTTCTAATATAATGTCTACTCTTAAAGGAGAAAATTTGCTCCTAGAGGAGCAATTTTTTTCTTTAAGAGTTGACTCCATAGTTGAGAAGGGAGGCAAAAAAGAAACTGATAGATTTGCTTCTACTAAAAGTGTATTCATTCACCTTAAGATCACTTCTGATACCGCCGGGCCACATAGCGCAATCGGTAAGGCACCTGACTCATAAGTCAGAGGTCCTGAGTTCGAAACCCGGTCTGGCCACATACTTTCGTTTCTCCTTCCGCTGATTCAAGAAGGGCAGTTGTCAGTTACTGGCGAAAGTATGTGCACTTAGTACTGGTTAACTCTTAGGAGGTCTAAGCCTGCCCAGGAATAGTGTGGTTAGGTTAACTGACTGTCCCGACATGACCATAGCTGTTTACCGTAGATGTTAAGCATCAAATCAATCAATAACAAGAGCTGTCGCCTGACAGCATAGCTCGCCTGAATAGGTGCTTGCCCATCACACAGTCGCTTTGGAGGTGTGGACTTCTATGCATAAAACTTCAGGCAAGCATGTCCATAATGACAACACATTTATAAACAAAAGCTATCTAAGAAATAAGTCTTAAAATAAAATTAAAATAAAAAAATCCACATGAAATTTCAAAGTCCATGAGCTTGAGGTCAAAGAACTAAGCGGTAGGGGTGGGGGGGGGGGGGGGGGCTAGGATGTAACAAGACCTTGAGCCATTATCTAACATCAGTCCAAGTATTAGTATCAACTGAGTCCATCGTGGCACTGTGAAATTATGTCTTCATAAATATTAAACTTTAACCAAAATCTTTAAGACAAAATTATAAGTCAATGACCTTGACTTCAAGGTCATCCAGTGGGGTAAGTATATAGTGTTTTGTAAAAACTCAAAAAAGTGTCTAACATCAGTTCAAGTGTAAACTAAATCTCTGCCAAGCATTATGAATCAGTATGCAATTAGAAAACTTTAATAAAGAACAAATTTCCAAAGTCCGTGACCTGGACATCAAGGTCAATGTGCGGGGTTGGGGTAGTACTCGGCAAAACTTTGGACTAATATCTAACTAAAGTGCAAATATAAAAAGAATTCATCACTGGGTTCAGGAGATATGTGTTTTTTAAAAGACTTTAACCAAAACATCCAATCAATAAAAAGACAATTTTCTAAGTCCATGACCTTGACATCAAGGTCACTGAGGGGGGTGGGGGTAGTACCTTGCAAAACTTTGGACCAATATCTAACTACAGTGCAAGTATCAAAGGAATCCATCCATGGGTTAAGGAGATATTGGGCTTTATAAAACTTTAACCAAAACATCCAGTCCAAAAATACTCCCAATTTTCTAAGTCCATGACCTTGACATCAAGGTCATGGAGTGGGACGGGGGTGGTACCCTGTTAAACTTTGGACCAATATCTACCTACAGTGTAAGTATCAAAAGAAACCATCCATGGGTTAAGGAGATATAGGTCTTTAAAAAACTTTAACCAAAACATCCAATCCGGACGCCGACGCTGACGCGGACGCTGACACCTACGCCGGGGTGACAACAATAGCTCTTCCTGAACTTTCGTTCAGGCGAGCTAAAAAACTTCTGAAACCAATAAACATAACTCTTGCATGACTAAATAATATTTTGCTTTCCAATGTGGGTATTTATCATCCTATTCAAATGAAAATTCAGTTACATTTGACTGATGCAACAAATGCAAATATATATATAGGGGTTATTTTTGGCATGAGTGACTGTTACTCATTAACATTTTACTATTGTTTTATATAGGCAAAAAAGTATTGAACTAAATTGTATATTCAATACAGATGAAAGCTATTCAGTACAAAACTATACACACTAGAATTTATTATTGAGTCCGGCATTTATTCAAATGTGGGTTATCACCCATAAAATGAAATAGGCAAGTTTATAACTTTTACTTCTGATTATGCAGTTCTGATAAAAATCATATGATATAGCCTTTTGTAGGAATAAATCTTCCCTTCTATGAAAGATGTCAATATAAGGCTCTGTTACTGACATGCATAGGATGCATTTACCTTGAAGCCCTCGATCTGTTCCTCTGTTAGCTGAACATCAGCATCAGGGGCCATCTCCTCGGACTGGGCACTCCACTCTGGATTATGAGATCTGATCAGCTCCTGCATTTCTGGTCGAGTCATCTTGAAATTACAACCAAGACACATAACTCTGAAAAATAGTTAGGAATATATCTGTATGGAGTTGTTGCTTACTACATTTTAGATAGATTTTTGCATAGAAAATTACTGATTTGATCAGCTCCTGTGTATCTGGTCAAGCCATCTTGAAATTAAAACCAAAACACATAACTCTGTAAATTAATTAGAAATATATCTGTATCGACTTATTCCTTAATATGTTAAAGATATAAAGAATTACAATAGAGGAACACATCAAGATAGCTATAACAAGGCTTAAACTAAATGTTGACTGACATTTACTATTTCCATCAGGTGGGTATCAGGCTTTGTAAAACAAGCAAAATAGGCTCCACAAAGACTAGTTTGTACCTCCTAAATTCAAGCCTCATTTGACCATTTTGCAAACTTACAGCTATGCAACAACGACAAGTTTTATAGCTTCATGCTTTTTAAATGAAAATAGGTAAAACTCCTATATCCTTAAAATAAAAATCTCCAGATATTAAAGGTGTGTATCAATAGCAGGTCTTAGCTAACGTTTTATTATTTGTCCATAAAAAACATATGTGGCCCCTTTGTCGTTTAGGCACCATGGGAAAGTGGTTAGAGCAACTCAGTTATGGTGCAGAAGGTCTCAGGTTCGAAGCCTGGCTTGGATCCACTGGCAACTGGAAAACCCAGCAGTAAATAGGTACCTTTTTCAAATCAGTGAAGGATAAAGCAGCTAAAGGAGAGGGATGGGCTCTGCCTTTCATATGCTGTGCCCTAGATACAGTAGGCCTCTAAACCCCACTGCCACCATGGCCACTCGGCTATGAAAAACCTGTACCTTTACCTTTACTTACAACATGACAGTTTCTAGGATGCCATTATGTTTCTGTGGAGAATTGCATGGACCATAAATCGTCCTAAAATTACCAATAAACACTCATCTTATCTGGAGCCCCTTAACAACTCCTTGAAGGTGACTAGTTGCATTTTAAGGAAGCAACTCTGCCACTTTCAACTTAACCTACTTGCTCAACGGGGTCTACTCTTAAAGAAAAGAATTTGCTCTCTAGGAGTAAATTCTTTCTATTAAGAGCTGACCCCATTTTGGAACTGCTAGATTGTCCACGGAAGCAAATACATGTAGAAAGTCACAAGTTGTTTCCCTTGGTAAGAACAGAGCAAAAACATGGATGTGTATCTATACATATCTACACTCATGGAAGAGAACTCACCTATGGGCACTTCCATGGAGTTCTGTGACCTTTTTACTTCCTGCTTTGTAATGTAAGGCATCAACATTCTGAGTCACAAGCCAGTGTACCTTCCCTTTCTTCTCCCAGTCCGCTAATACCCAGTGACAACTATTTGGCAGGAAGTAACCAAATTTGGGCCAACCCACATAATTTCTAGACCAGTACCTCTGTCTGATGTAGCTGTGTTTTACGAAATCTTGGTACTGGACTGGTCTATTACTGCTCCTGGCATATAGTCCCACACCCTCTGACCTGTAGTCCGGGATCCCACTTTCAGTGGAAAATCCTGCACCTGTATATAAACACTATTACATCACTGCAAAGCTGATCAAAAATATCATTTCATCCACTTGCCCAGAACAAGTAGCCCATACAATAATATAAGGATCTGTCATGAGTGTGAGGTGTGGATAGAAAAATCCGTCATGAGGGTCACTGTTCGGCATCACGAGGCTTGCGTGATGCCGAACAGCGACCCTGGTGACGGATTTTTCTATCCACACCTCACACCCATGATAGATACTTTTTCTTGCACACCACGTTTTGTTTTAACTTCAGAACTTGCTAAAATGTGTAATTCTAGCACTTGAGGTTTCAATTTGATTTTGAAAGAAGGCGCCGCTTTCAATGACCACCATTCGGCTCTTTACGTCAACGACTGGCGTGCATAAACTGACGTCATTTTTACTGTCTTCGTGACGTCATCATCTTAAATACCAGCGTCACTTGATGACGCAGGTACGTGAGCTCCTATACAACCAATGCATAGACAGCTCGTGATTTTTTTCCGGTTCTGGGTCAGAACACCAGGATAAGATGAGATTTTCTATCCCAGGTGAAAAGAATGGCATTTTCTATCCGGTGTGCAAGAAACTTTGATACGCGCCTACCATAAAATTCTAAAAAATTCAGACACCTAAAATAATCCCCCTAACTCTCCTAAAAATGGAAAGGTTTGGTGTTTCTATGCAGTAATGCATCCAAACTATACAATAGTGTAGACCCTGATCAGAGTCTGCACTGTTTGCATACTTAGAACTTTTATGGTAGTTTGAAATTAATCTATACACTGCCTACATTTTTAGACAAACAAAACATATCACTCGTGAAATGATCCACTGTTGGGAGGTTTCTTTGTTTACATAAAAATGATTCCACATCATAGAAAAGTTTAAGTATATACTTCTACTTGTCCAAGGGTCAGAAGCCCAAGTTTGTTTACTTGACCCACCTGAAAATCTACTTGCCCCAGACAGAGGGCTATCCCTTTTTTCTGCCCTGCCTAACATATGACATAATCAGGGAAATGTGACTAGAGGGATCAAGCATGCATTTTCGTGCATTAACATAGATCTACTGAGCATTAAGAAAGGTGTTGAGACCCTAGTCTGCAAAGTAAAGGGTTTCAACTCAGTGTTCAAAAAGTCCATGAAAATATCAACACTGGCTACACAATTTGAAAAAGCTATTTCGATGGGCAAAACTCAACATACATTTTTGATGTCAGTTTCTATAATGTTTTCTTCATGTCTGAGTTTCTGAAGTCACATTATTAGCAGCCCTGGAAGGTGTATAACTAAAGCCACAAAACTGATTTATAACAGCAAGTAAATTCCCTTGTTAAAATGTTTTTCTTATGACAATGTTTAAATAGTGTACGGTACCTGTTTTCATGCCAAAATATTACTTAACTTAATCACTTTGACTTTGCTGTCTTGATTTAATATTTCACACTGGTCCTGACTAACCACATGTATTAAGATGTATGAATGCAACTTCATGTTTGTCTATCATTTCTTAAAGACAGGACTTCTCTGCTTGCTGGAGGGGGGGGGGGGGGGGGGGGGGGGGGTCTGGTTCCATCTCACAGCAGATTTGCCTCTACAGGTAAAGGTATGAAAATTTATTCAACCAATCAGTGGACCAGAATTACCAGTTATGACCATTTTATTGGCTGTCTGGAGGTGTTGACACTATGTGATCAAGTGACAGAATGACACTGTTCAGTTCAGTTCAATTCTCCTAACGACGTTCCCCAAGTGGCTCAGCGGTACGTAACCATAGTTGCACACACTTGGCGTCGTGTGTCCGTCCAAGAGAATGACACTGTTGAAGTTAATCCTCCTTATATAGTATCACCCGTCTTTAAAGGGAGACAACTTTTATTACTTTCAGTTTGCATCCCTGGATGATGCAGCTCTTCAACATAGGTCTAATCAAAAGAATTTTCCCTTTTTAAGGAAAACATTTTCTCTTTCAGGAGCAAATTCTTTCCTTCAAGAGTAGTTCCTACTAAATGAGAGGCAAAACTAAAAATGGCAGAGTCGCTTCCCCTGAAAGTGTATCTATTCACTTTAATCAAGGTAATCCACGCTGGTCAAAACTTATTTCTTCACCCTTAAAGTGCCAAAATTCATGCTTGCAAAATTTCACAAAAAGTTTCCTGCCAGCTATGTTATATTGAGAATTAAAAGACTAGACAACAAACAGTGTCAATTCAGATGAGTCTGCTCATTATGAGCCAGCTCATCTTGATCTACCTTGTTTGCAAATTTAGCTCTTTCCATTTCTGGCATTTTATGGATTAATTCAATTATTCCACCAAGGTAGGCGGAAATCGAAAACCCTCATGCAGTTGACGAATGCGGATCAAAAACCATTAGAAACAGCGTTTTTAATTGCAAATTGTCACCAATTTGCAATCAAAAACACTGTTTCTAACGGTTTTTGATCCGTGTTAAGAGCGTTTTCGATTGCCGCCTATCCGGTGTGTTATTTGTCAATACAAACCTGTCATAACAAGCAGTCTTTTACTCTTTCTGACGAAATCTTGTAAAGTCTCTATATCCTCAGGTCTGGGTGGCAGGGATGCTGGTATAAACTCTGTGGAGACCACTGGTGGCTCATCACTGGCTACACTCCCCTCCTCTTTATCTAGTACACTTAAATATTCTATAACTTTTCTTTGCTTTTCTGTACTGCAAGATCTTATACATGTCAAACTCTGGAGGAGCTTTTTTTGTGACTGAAGCACTAGGCTTTGCATTTTTTCGATTTGAATTTGAACAGGACCTTCATAAGTTTACCATCATCAGTTGGAATATTATGACTTTATACATGTATGTCAGTCTTTTATTCTACTTCTACACTGTCTTTCATTTAATCTAAACATGAGCCTCTATTTAAGATGTGTTCATATCATTTGAATATACTTGATAGACTGTGATATTTTACAAGCAAGTACATGTATTTTACCACCTGTTTTCATAGCTTCTTAGTTCCCTCTGCCGAACTGCCATGATTTCACTTTATAATCTGAAAAACATATATGATATTGGAATTATTTTTTTTCTTTTTGTTTTCAAAGCTGTTTAAACACAATTATTGCTCAGTCAGTACAAATTGGGTTGGACTACAAGTTCTCACTAGATTATCATTAATTACAACTTTGCTCAAAGTTGTGACAAGAATTACAATAAAAAAATCAAAGTACTTGGACAGAAAGGCCAGAGCAAATAGTGCAGACCCAGCTCAGACCTCCTATATACTGCTATTAATAGTAACTGCAAAATCATGGTTGTTTAGCCATACACTCTAAATTAAGCATTTTCTCCAAATTTATAACTGTTGGTAGATTATATATTCTCAGGGGAGAAAATTGTGACGTCTAATGAGAACAGCTAAATCAGAGACACAGTTTTTCTCACAAATCATTTTTAAGTTTCTCACCTGAGAATTCTTGGTTCAAGAAAATAAAGTTAGTCACTTTTATCAGCCACATTTCACATACGTTTATTAGAGTTAACATTTTCTCACCTGAAAAGTTTTGTGAGCTTTTGATCAGTTAATGATATAATGTCACCTATACTCATTTTAGATTTTTATAACATTTTTATGAAATTTTGGCCAATCATGAAAAGCTTAATTCCTGACTTTGAATCTGGAAGGAGATTTTACTCTTTGAGCGGTAAAGAGGACATATCCTGACCTGTGACTTCTTTTTTGCTCATCTGAAGGCAGAAAACCCCTTCCAAAAGGGGCCTACTCTTAAAGGAAGACTTGGCTCCTTTGCTAAAAGGCAAACAGGTCCAATCTATGGCAGCCACGACAAAAGCTAAGCCAGCCAGTCATCAGAGCAACCCCTTCTGCAGCCCCTGCAGCTGGATATACAGACTAGCAAGAAGCCCATGACAGACCCCTCCAGAATGGAATAGCATCCTTCCACCATGACATTTAAATAAAAAAAAAAGGATAGGTCATTATAAAACTATTTACAAGAAGCAAATCTATCAATGGCACCTATACACCTTTCCTATAAATCGATAAAGTCACGCACGAGTTATCTACCCAAGTAGACTGTGACGTCATCTATAGGAGCATCCCATATAATTCAATACAACAGCAAGCACACATAACATGCATAAAGCAGACGTTTTGCAAATGTGAACTGCAAAAAATACATTGGAAGACCAAATTAAAGTATAATTGCCCTGTTGTCATATGACATTTTTTATTTATGTAAGTTTTGTTTTATTTATTCATCTTAATATTATATTGAGAATCCCGACAAGTCGCTCATGATTTTCATGACCCTTTTCACCGACGCTGTGTTTTAACACTCCGAAAATACATTCACGTTTGTTCAATATAAAAGAGTTATATTTCGTATAAATAAGTTTCGTAAATCTGAAAAGTTCTTTCCATTTTTCCGACAGGTAAAATGTCAGCATTCAGATAGTAAGTTCACATTATTACCGGACAGATTATAGCGCTGATATTTATGGTTTCTTGTGCGATACACCGACCTAAAAGCATCAACATCCAGACAGTTTTCCGTAAGTTTGAATCCGAGGTTGAATTTATATAATTTTTTCCATCTCTTACTTATCTTCGGTAGTATTTATTTGATCGTTTCCATTTCATGGTAGGGTGTTCTTAAAGCTGCCTCCGGAACACGTGTCTAGGTAATAGGCCTACACAATCATAGGTGTTTGTTTATTGCGGTAATGCGCGCGATTCGGTGATTACACAAACAAATTCCATGTCAGCACACTTTATTGTCAGTTTTAGCGTGTGTCTGCTTATGTTATCAGCTAATCGTTCGTTTTGTAACTTTTGTAATAACGGTCTGAATATCTTCCGCGATTTTCTTCCTTTTCTTATGTTTTGGAAGCTGTACTGGTGATACATACCCTTTCGATTACTGTAATTTTGGCCCGAAATTTTAGCGGAAATCTTTTAATTTTATGTCAAATTCCCATATGCTATAAGTTATAAAGCTTATTTTCCGACAAAGAAAGAGCTAAATATAGTTGGAACAAAATAGTTGTCTTAATCTTAACCGTTGAATGTTAGTTTTGGATATACGGAAAACCGGCATTTGTTTGGTTACACAATGAAAAACAATAGCCTATCCTATAGATGACGTCATAGGCGTTGCAAGGGACACAACTCGAACAGACTCTGAATTATAGGAAAGGTGTATGCCGACATTTACTTTTTGATTGGTATCCAATCAGAAAAAGTCCAAATGGAAATAAAACAATACCCGGAGTCCCCATTGCTCTAGCTACTATAATCATGACATGAAACAGAAAGAGAAATTCTATCATTCATTCAGTTTGACCGAAGTCTAGTTCAAGCGATACACTGAGAACAGCAGACCTCCTAAAAAAAAATAATATAATTTCACTTTTGAGAAAAGCGCAGTGGCTCAGTGGTTAGTGCACTTGACTCTGAAGCCAGAGGTTGTGGGTTCAATCCTCACCCAGGGCAAAATATTCCTGTGTCCAAACGCCTTTTCTAGCATCATTTGCAGGGATGATGCTAACAATTAGTGTGCTGTCCTTCAGATCGGGACGTTAACTGGAGGCCTCCTGTGAGTCATCCCCTGTGCAGGTTAAAGATCATTGCTACAGCTACATGGCTATATGTAGGCTTTCATCCTGCAACACTGGAGTGTACAAAAGTACACCTGCTCATAATACCCAGAAAAGAGGGTGTAGCAGTATAGAAAGGAAAGAAAGAGAAAACATGTTTTTTTTTTTGTTTTTTTTTTGTCTCGTTCCCCAATTAAGCTCAAGAGAACAAGTTCATAACTCGCATCTTCGGACGTACACCGAGTCTGTCTGAGTCCTTTTCAATTCCAAGAAGGTAGTTTTGACCTGCTAGCCAAGCCTTATATAAAAATCTCCCCACCCACTCATACAGTACTTCATTGTGAGGATTCTAACGCCATTAGAACATTTTCAAAGCTTTCTTTTGAAGTAACAAATATTTTTTAAAACGTTAACCTAACAACTACTAATATCACATGAATTCTGAAGAAAAACAAGCTACGATTCTTACCTTAATGTGTGAAAAACTTGTATAATAATGCTTTTTTCTGTTATTGACATTTGATCATATTGTCTGAGTGCTTTTGCAGTAATGTGGTTCATAATCGTATGTATTTCCAAGCGTTTTATTGAAATTGATAAATTTTTATTCCTGGTCATTTGGTAGCTTTGAAATATTTCTTCAAGGAGAGAGCTTTGGAATTAACAAGCGTCTATAGTCAATAAAATTCGGGCCATGATTTTGCAGTGTCCTGTTGCTCTAGCTTGCAGGTGTTCAGCTACTTCTGTAAGAAAACAAGTGACATTTAGTTCTTAAAAGTTTTGTAATAAGTA
Organism: Ctena decussata; assembly: GCA_963989385.1. Taxonomy (NCBI): domain Eukaryota; kingdom Metazoa; phylum Mollusca; class Bivalvia; order Lucinida; family Lucinidae; genus Ctena; species Ctena decussata. Next base: position 20,516,220 of record OZ022511.1, on the reverse strand, counting down.
TTGATAATGATTTGGACAAAGACACAAAATCAAAGCCTTTGATCACTTGTAGTTAGATCAGTGACCTTTATATAGAGTGACTCCCATCTCCAGTTAAATATAGGTATTTTTCCAATAGACGCTTGTCGCGCCGCTGGACAGGTGAGTGGCAGAAAAAATTGATAATTCTTTCGACCGCTTATTTCGCATCTAGAAATATTTAATATTATCATTGGTTATTTTAAGTATATTATAAATAATGTGTTCTTACAAACGTTTGCGTAAACGGTGTACTTAATTTCCGAAATTTTGATACCAAACTTGCTAAGTTTTTATACGGTAGTTTTACTTGACGTAGAAAAAAAAAAAACGGGCTGGTATTAATACGGGAAACTTTTTTTTTTATTTTGCAATTGGATGAGGATATTAATGTTGGCTCTCTCTTACTTAGGAGAATATGCATGCATTGAGAATTGAAGTAAGTCAGTGACATAGATATTAATGAAGCTGAGGAAATTGGAATTTCTATCAGAAGTTATCGACTGAATTGCCCATTTCATTAATGTTTACATAATCAAATTATTATTCAAAGTTAAGGTAAGCTTTGAATTTTATGATGATGTATTAGAATATAAGTTTTGTGATTATTTTGCTTGGTTTTGGGGTTAATTTTTATTGATGTGAAATAAAAAACTTCGGTCGCTGACAAATTCTTCAATACATAACTAACCAACCCTCTGAACTTGATCATTGATATATGGCGAAAACTGTGAAAAACAAGTTTTATTTTAAGATTATTTTGACCCATTAAATCAGCATGAAATTGCATAAAATAGCAATCAAACAATTTGTAAGGCATTCAGCTTTGTGAAAAATATCATTGCGGGGCTCAAAAATAGTTATTTTGGGAGCCATAATATTCAAACACGTAGGAGTGGGGTTTTGAACATCTTGATTTGCCGGTTTTCGCTACTTTCACAAAATAAGCCTATTTCTGTACTGTCATAAGACCATCATAATACATGTAGTACATAATTATCATGAAAATGATATCAAACAACTTTTTGGTCCTTCCCCTTTCGTTTTCTAATGCTAAAATATTACCGCAAACCTTATTAACGACGGAGTACATCGTACAAGAAGTGATGGTTTTTACGGCGGCGTCTCCATTTTGTTTTGAGTGACCAAAGTTTCTCAATTTACATCGTTAAAAATGAACTCCAAAACCAAGTAAAATCATCACAAAACTTATATTCTAATACATCATTATAAAATTAAAAGCTTACCTTATTGTTGCATAATAATTTGATTAATTTCACTATGAAAACATCGATGAAATGGGCGATGCACCCCATCAACTTTTGACAGAAATTCAAGCTTTTTCAGCTTGTATTAACAATGGCGCTCCGGTAGGCGGTGCTGCAGTCACATGCGCGACACGCCTCTTTGGACCAAAAGGTGAAGACTCGAGTCACTGTATTTATAGGTCACTGGTTAGATCAAATAACCCTTAAAACAGTCAAAAGCCGATCCTACTAAAGACAGAAAAGGACTTACTCCACCGAAGAGGACCGTAAAGAACTTTCGGGCGCGGAAAAGAACTTTCAGCACCGAAAAGGACTTTTATTTGCCATTAAATGCTATATAAAACATAAGTTTAAGAACTTTTAATATCATCATGATATTAATCAGCGCTTGAATAACAATTTTGTGAATTGTAATATCTTCATCCTGAAACTTCACAAAAATATTACAGCACCGAAAAGGACTCAATTTCTGGTCAGTGATGAGATGCCATGTACCGAAAAGGACATCGCAAATTCCGAATTTTGGACACCGAAAAGGGCGTTTTTCCCACTTAATTAAATTATGGTTAGAAATAAAGATTTTTCCCCTTTATATCCTGTTATAGCCTAAAGTGGCATTTAAAAAGTCTTTTTTGGGGCCCGAAAGTTCTTTTCAGTCCTTTTCTGTCTTTAAAAGGACCCGTCAAAAGCCTGAAAACAGTGATAGCAAGCCAAAAGGGCTAATAACCTCTAATTATTTTTGAATATTGATATCAATAATTCCAATTATGGATATCCATAATTCATATTTAATGGCTATCCATAAATAGAATTATGGATATCCATAAATCATGTTGAAAGACATCAAGTAATTGAATAATGAATATCAATTATTCGAATTATAGATATCCATAATTTGATCTATAATTCAACATGATTTATGGATATCCATAATTTGATTATGAATATCCATTATTCGATTTATAGTTATCTATAATTCGAATTAATTTTGTATATCCAATATTCACCCTGATTAATGGATATCAATAATTCGAATAATGGTTATCCATAATTCGAATTATGGATATCAATAAATATAGAGTATATCGTAAAACGGCACTCCATATTCAAATTATGGATATCTTTATTGATTGGAATTATGGATATCTATAAATCGAATGATGGATATCCATAAATCATGTTAATTGCATTATAGATCAATAAAAACTGAATTATGGATATCAATAATTCGAATTATAGATATCTATAATTTGAATTATGGATATCTATATTTCAACATGACCTGCAGCACCATTTGGAGAAACTGCAGCAATGAACTGCTTGACAGAGTTATAAAACTCCAAAAAAGAGCTGCCAGACTGATTCTGAACAAAGATCTTAGCAGCCCCTCTGCAGAACTCTTCCAACAGTTAGGCTGGCTCAGATTTGATGAACCGGTCATATACAGGAAATGCACCTTAATGTATAAAGCATTGCACAATCTTGCACCAACGTATCTGAGTAACAAATTCACTTACACTCATAACATACACAGCTTTGATCTAAGTTCAGCTACAAATCAAACTTTGTATGTTCCAAAGCCAAATATAGAAATTTACAGAAGGTCTCTGTCTTACTCTGGACCTAAACTATGGAACGCTCTCCCTGAGTCTGTGAGGAATGCACCAAGTTTAGGGTCATTCAAACAGCGGTACCTAGGATGGAACGATCTGACAGTTGCTTGAAATTTAGTAGTATATTGTTTACATGTAGGATGGATGGACGACTTGCGACTTTACGTCCTTTTCAGCAGTATTTCAGTCATATCAGGATGATAGGAGGGTGATAACGAAAGACTGTGTGCAATAAAACCCTGTATATGGTAGGAAAGATTTCGCCTCAGGCGGGGCTCGAACCTTGGTTCACTAAATCAGTAGGCCAGCGCTTAACCCACTGACCTACTCGGGATCCTGTTCACATGTAGGAGGGTCTGCACTGATAATACAAATGTCTATTGATGTATCAAAGTTGAATTAAGTTCAGCTTGAACTATTGGTGTCTCAAAGTAAGTGTTCTAGTCCCTGAATACTTCCTTAGAGATACCAGTAGTGTAAGATATATGGAGATGGAATGTAAAGAAAAGTAGGAAATGTGTTCTAAGCTGTATAAGGTCTATTTTGGTATATCAATGTTTGAGATAACTGGAGGCGACTGTGATGAGTGTGCGTACATGTATCTTGTTTCCCTTTGAATGCCTGAAATATTTATTTGGACTCTATAATGGCTTACCTAAAGGATAACATTGTTTGTGTCTATGTTTACTTCAGAAGCATTATATTATGTAAATATGTTGACATGTTTCTGCTCCATATTATGTAGTGATAGTCTGCCAGAGCAAAGGTTAACCCACTAATGGCCAGTGGACTCTTCTGTGTATATTGGATGAGTCCAATTGTCAATAAAGGGACATTTGGTTTAGTTTATTTTTAGAGTTCTGTGTATATTAATATTATTTTCAGTAGAATTACCCATAGTCTTATGCAAATAGTGTAGACCCTGACCAGACACAGCATTTTGTGGCGTCTGATCTGGGTCTGCACTGTTTGCCTATGTCTTATTTTTGGACAACCAGGCAATTCTATTGTAAGACATGAAGGCAGAAACATGAAGTGCCATACAACTGGTATATATCTTATCACGGAAGGATTATACAATCATTAAACTCACTATTGGCTGGGAAATTAAAACTCTGACAATACAAACAAATAGCTAATATATCTGGTTAATCCTGTCCTTGTTGACAATCCTAATGCCAGTTAATGTGGTACATGTTTGTGTGTTCCTTCTCACTGTTATCTTGAGAATGTCTTTTTGTGTTTGTATTTTTATATTGTTGTAGAATTTAGTTGTAGTTGCATGTTGTCATAGAGGGCCTCAGGGAAGATTGGTATTACCAACTGTGTATTCCTCTTTAAATAAAGACATTATTATTATTATTATTATTATTATTATTATTATTATTATTTATGGATATCCATAATTTGATTTATGGATACCCATCATTCGATTTATAGATATCTATAATTCAAATTATGGATGCCCAATATTCACACTGATTTATAGATATCAATAATTGGAATAACGGATATCCATAATTTGAATTATGGATATCAATAAATAGGGAATATATAGTAAAAGGGCAATACATGAAAGAAACTGGACTAGCCAATGGAGTTTGAGATGCCTAGTATGCCTACTTGGGAGAATAAGGTCATTTACTGGCTGCTCCCTTCAGACATTTGTAAAGTGTTGTGAGTCTACTATCTTTCCTTTTTTAGAGAGTCCCACACAAGTTTCTCCAGAATGCCTGTCATAAGTGTAATTTCCTGTCACAAATCTAGCCGCTTTTTCTGCAGCTTCTAAAGTTCATCTTGAAGATGTATACTTTTAGGGTCCCAAACTGAACTACCATACTCCAGGATGGGATGAACTAGTCCCTTCTATGCTGACTCTTTAAAATCCTGTGGACATGCCGCTAAGTTATGTCTAAGGAAGCTAGGGGTTCTATAAGCCTTTGTGCTTACCCAACTCCACCCCAACCCTCTCCACTTATTGCTAAATAAATAGGATAGGAAAATTGATAATTATAGGTGATTTATATGTGTGCTCTTTTGCAGGCCAGATCAATATTTGTCAGCAATATCCCTGGTGTATCATCAGTATATCACAAACAGTTTTCATTATCAAGACTTCTCTGCAGTGAAGAATCTTCAAAAACAGATTGGCAATCATCAGAAATGGAACTTAGCAAAGTTGTGAAGAAGTTGCGTAGAATTGCGTCCCCTAGTTTGGCTGGTGACTGGGACAATGTCGGACTTCTAGTCGAACCAAGTGCTCCCCATATTGTAAAAACAGTCTTCCTTACGAATGATTTAACCCCTCCAGTGCTACAAGAAGCCATTGAGAAAAAGTCAGATTTAATACTTTCTTATCATCCACCGATATTTTCTCCTCTAAAGAGGTTAACTCAGAAGAAATGGAAAGAGGAGATAATTGTGAAATGTATTGAAAGCAGAATAGCAGTTTTCTCCCCTCATACAAGTTATGATTGTGTAGAAGATGGAGTCAATGATTGGTTGATCAGTTGTTTTGGTTTGTATAGTTATAACTGAGCGGCGACGCTACAAATCCAACAAAGTGGCATGTGCGCCCAGTGAAGACTCAGATCATCCTGGGCATGGAGGTAGCTAAACCCTGGGCTACCCTGAAAGGGCACAGCAAAGTCTCTGATCAGACTGGGTGGATACCTAGGCCAATCTGAGTCTTCCCTGGGTGCATATGCCACTTTGTTGGTTTTGTTGTGTCACAGCTCATATAATCAGTTGTCTTTCATACCTCATAAATGTATGCTTGTAGTAACAGAGTAGTTCATGCTTAGTTTTGTTCACACAGCCTTTCATTATTATCCACCCATTGTCCTGAGGGGTCGGAAATCAATAAGCCTTGGAGCATGGGGGGGGGGGGGTGGGGGGGGTCATATATTTTATTAGGCATATTTGGGGGGGGGGGCTGATATGACTGAAATACTGTTGAAAAGGATGTAAAATCGCAAGTCATCCACCCATCTATTATTTTTAATAAACCATAACACAGAATCTTAATATTCTGTGTTAACCCTTATAAAGTCAATTTTGGGCAAATCCTATGTTCTGTTCTGGGGCATGAGGAATATGAAAACATATTCAGGGGGAGCAACTCTGCCATTTTTATTATACCCCGGTATGTCTTTTGGTTAGGCTGTTGTCCTTTCATATTTTTATACTTTCATTTCATTTGTAAGGCCAAGTAAAAATATATGTTTGGTTCAGGTTACAGCCTAAAAAAATTAGGTTAGGTATAGGTAAGGAAACATTTTTTTTCTCGAAAACTTTTTTTTCGCGGGAAATGCATATACATGGGATACTTTGGACAGTAAAAAAAAAGAAGAAAATGTTGCAATAAAATGTGTTCTTCATGTCCTCTGAAAACACAGTTGTTTTTCTTCTAATTTCAAAGAAAGAAATCCTTTGAAATGTATGCCTAGCCTTCCATTTTCTTTTTTGGATGAACAATTTGACCAAAATGGAGAAAAAAAATTTAGGGTAGGGGGTAAAATATTAGGGAAGGTAGGGTAACCTGAACCACATGTTTTTCTTTGGCCTAAATCTCCTTCAGTCACATTTGTGGATTTTGGTCAAAGTTTCTCTAAATGGGTATATCTCTAACCACTCATCAGAAAGCATTCATATTTGGACCATGGGTACCTTTGAGGGCCTGCTTCCGTGCCATGAGTTTTGGCACGAAGGTCATGCTCTGAGATGGGGCTGAAGGTCAAAATTTAGGAGACTGTTTAACTGTGTTTTTTCTACATATCTGTTCTGGTCGTAACAAACTTGTACACATAGTTTGTCAGACATGGCTCCTCCTTTTGACATTGACTTGTATGACATGAGGTGGAGATCAACATGACCGATATTTCATGGCTCAGTGATTTTGCCTTATATCTTGAATACTATTTGATGTATGACTATGATAGCTTAGGATTAATGAGTCAGTATGACTCAATGTTTGGCCTCAAAATAAAGTAGATCACAGTGAACTATATTTCAATTGTCCAGTGGTTTTGCCTGATACAGTGTACCTTGAAAACTTTATGATGTATGAACATAGTAGCTTGCTTACTGGATAATGAGTCAATATGACCTGATGTTTGACCTCAAAATAAAAGTAGATCACAGTGAACTATAAAAGACCACTGGGTACTTAGTTATGCTCTAGTTTTTGCTGCCCTTCCCAATGGGGGTCAGTCTGAAAAGAAAAAAGTTGGCTCCAGTGAGAGCAAATTCTTTCCTTTGTGACTAGACTCCATTTTGGAAGCGTTTTTATGCCAAGAGATGCAAACAGGAAGTCACAAAAGTCGTTGTCTTTTGTAAAAATGGTGGAAAAGCATGGCGGTATACCCATAATATTATACTTTAAAGTCAACACAAAATAACTCCATTTTTGATAGAGGTTTATTATATGCCAGCTTAATGGATATAGCATGGTGATGTGTTTATTAAAGACAGTTCTAATGATGATCAACAACATATGTTTTTGTTGAGAAATAAGAAAAATTATCCCTAAACTATGCCTGTTACCCATTCCTATCATGCTTCCATTTTTTTTAGATTTTGCGGATGATAATTTTGTCGTCTGCTTGTTTGGCACTTAAAAGATTAAAGAAATATGCTTTTACATGTAATTATGCTTGAGTGGTCGAGTGGCTAGAGATGCTCGGTTATGGTGCAGAAAGTCGCTGGAAAGTCATGAGTTCGTGGCACACCATCACCATCCGACAACTGGAAAACTCTCTCTATCAACCCAGCAGTAAATGGGTACCTTTTTCTAATCAGGGAAGGATAAGGCAGTGAAAGGAGAGGGATGGGCTCTGCCTTTTATCTGCTCTGCCCAAGACACAGTGGGTCTCTAACCCCCACTGCCCCTATGCCTATAAGCTATGGGAAAACTTTACCTTTACCTTTATGCCAATGAGAAGTTCAAATAAAGCAAATACAAGTACATAAAGTTGTTGTTTTTGACAGACTGTGTGGAGAAGCGGCCAATAGAACAGCATGAAGAGGAACCAGACAGTTTTACCAGCAAACTTAGTTTTACCACAAACCAGTCTAAATTACCCAGCATTCAATCTGCTCTTCAGGACATACAGGGGGTAAAGATACAGCTCTTTACAGTGTATGTAGTTTTACTGTGAACCAATCTAAACCAACATTCAGTTGCTCTTTGAAATAGGCAGGTGGTAAAAATATAGCCTTAACTTTGCAGCGCATATAGTTTAACAGTAAACCGGTCCAATTATAAATTACCCAGCATTGTCAGTAGCCTGGTTCAACCTGGGTTCGAGGTTATAAAACTTGAGAATAATCTCAAATTCAAAATAAAGCACACTGATTGGCTGCTTCCGAGCATGTGCTCGGAAGCAGCCAATCAATATGCTTTATTTTGAGTTTGAGAATGTACTCAAGCTTTATATCCTCTGGGCCTGGCCCTTATAATACATGTTCTTATGGCTAATGAGACCTTGAAATCTGCTGAACATGGTAGGACATAGCAGCTTGAACATTTTACTCTTAGAGGACAGCAGCTCTGCCACTTTCATTTTTGCTTCTCTTCTCAGAGTAGACTCCATGCTGGAAGGTCTTTGTCCAGGAAAACAAATAAGATTTGCTTATCTTGCAGCTACAATTATCTGACCGTCACAGCTACAATAATCTGACTATTGCAGCTACAATCATCTGAAGGGTATCTATTTCCCTTAAATCAAACCTGTTAACATTTAACATTGCATAAATATCGGTCTCACATACTTTTAACAGGTATGAATTAACAAGGAGATTCACATGCTTTAATGACCGCCTTTGCGACTTTTTTGTATGCTAGTTGCAGGGAAATACTCCGTCAGAACAGAAAAAGTAGCAAGTTTGTAGCTATTGTTAAAAAACTTGTATGCAAGAGTTATACAGATTCTGATATTGTAAAAAAAATGGAAGGGCAGGCAACATAGAACTTGAAAAATTAAGTGAAAATGATTTTGACTTGTGAGCTGCTTGGACAAATATTCACGATAGCTCACCATGGCCTGAAACAAGGATTTTTATAGAAATGCATAGTGCATGTAGGAATCAGCAAGGTAATGGCAATGAGGCCCAAAAATAGTGCCCAAAGGTATTCTTTAGTTTTAAAGCAATGCAATAATAATGATCAAACATGATTTTGCATTGCATTAACAATTGCCAGGTTCCTTGGGGCTGTTCAAAACAGCTCTTTTGAGACTTTGCAAATGTTAATGCATGAAAAAGCACGTTTGATCCCTACAGTAGTAACAGTAGTCAGCCTTAAAAGTGCAAAAAATAGCAAACAACAAAATAAACATTTGCAAAACATCAAAAAATGTTAGACCTAAGCCATATCATATTGAGAATTCAAAGACCAGAGGGCAAACAGTGGAGATCTAGATGAGACAGCTGACTATGATCCACTTCATCTGCTATGCTGTTTACAAATTCAACTATTTTCATTTTTGGCACTTTAAGTATTAAGGGTAATTAAGATAAAAAGTACTGTATTCTTTTTAGCAATACTTTATCCGATGGAAGTCAGAGTAGTTCAGCCACAAATGACTGCAGTGTTAGGCTGAGGTGTCTCCCTGTGACTTTGCCCGCTGTGATGGCTATTTTAAAAGACTTTCAGAAAGATATCAGAGACATGGAATCCTCCCAATTTACAAAAGTAAGTACAGTAGTGCTTCAGCATTTCTTAAGGTATATGGGAAAACTGCCATAGTTTTCTGCCATTTTTTTCAAAGGGAGACAACTTTTGTGACTTCCTGTTTGCTTTCATGGGCAAAAAAAAAACCTTCCAAAACAGGGGTCTACTCTTAGAGGAAAGAATTTGCTCCTAAAGGAGCAAATTCCTTCCTTTAAGAGTTGGCCATCATTGAGAAGGGCAGCAAAATAAAATATGAGTTGCTTCCCCTGAAAGTGTACCCATTTACCTTAGGTCCACTAAACCACCATAAATTCTCTGAGTAAATGGTAGTTTAAGGTGACAAAATCTAAGTTAACATGCAGACTGGAAGCTATCTGTCTTGTGTTTATGCATAAAAATTCTTATAATTTGGATCACAAATGCAAGTTACATTAACGTGTGGTCATCATGGCAAAGAATTCATTCTGAAGCAGATTCTACTGCTTTTACATCCAAAATGACAACAGACAGATGAACTGGGTCATTATAAAACACATATTGAAGTTGACCGCAACTCTTTTTGTTAACTGACTCCAAAGGGCCACGCAGTAACTGAGAAATTCATGCTGCTTGCTAGATGGATGGATATTTGGTAGCAGCCCTTTCAAGAATACTGGGGTCATGTCAAGCTGATATGGGAATTTGTGAGATGATCATGAAGAAACCATGATTGTAGAGAAGAATCAAACTTCCACCCCACCCCTCCATGGATTATCAATAATCTTTGTTAACATGACGCCATACTTCTGCATCAGATATGATTCCAAAGATCTCTTTCATTATTTGAGCTGTGACATGTAAGAAAGGATGTTCTGTGAATGTGCAGACTATTGGGATTCAGGCCAAGCTGCATGTTTTGCAGTCTGGTCAGAGGCTTTAAGGTGTATGGGTAGACCTCTATGTTTTCCCACCATTTTTGTCATGCCCACTTGTGGTCAGCGAGACATAGTCGCCCGTTTGGTGATGGTGCATCCGTCTGTCCAACCATCTGTCGTCCATCCATCCGTTTAAAGCCATATCTTGAGTATGATAGATCCTAGGACCTTAAAACTTCATCACAGTATGTCCCACAAAAATTCTAATTGGCTCCCACAAAACTAGGTCACTGTGACCTACTTTCACGAAAAAGTACCACATATTTAGTTTTCTACTGCAGCTCCATATCTCCCTTTTCATAGGCCCAGAACATTGAAACTCCATCAGTGCATGCTCCTTACCACTCCAGGTCACCCCCAACAAAACTAGGTCTTTGTGACCTACTTTTACAAAAAAGTACATGTTTACTTTTCATTTACCCCAGATGTTTAAAACTCCATCAATTCATGCAGCTAACCTCTCCAGGTCCCCTCTCATAAATCTGTGTCACTGTTTTAACATTTTTGAGTGCTAATATCCCTGTTACCACATGACAGATTCTTATCTTGAATGTGTGATAAGTAATTATGAAGACAGGGTGTAACCATATCATCCAAGCAGAGACTTCAGGTTGCAATTGCTAAAGCTGTTGCCATTTTATGCTTAGCATTTGCACTACTGTCAAAGCGCCTACGGCTTGACATGCTGGCCGCAGCCATCTAGTTACACTGAAAAACAACTTTTGTGACTTCATGTTTTCTTCCGTATGGGATGTAGCCCTTCTGAAAATGGGGTCTACTATTAACAGAAAGAGTTTTCTCCTGGGGGAGAAAACTCTTTCCATTAACAGTTGACCCCTGTTGAGGAGAGGGTAAGAATGAAAAGTAGAGTTGTTTTCCCTGTACCCATTTGCCTTAATCTTTTCAACAGCATTTACAGACTCTGAGGAACCTAAAGACTGTATATTAGATGCATAGATAAAGATCAGTTAGCCTTAACTAACAAAAAAGGGTAAAACGATCCTATTATTTACATATTGCATTTAAGATCATCCCTGGTATTTATCAAGAGGTATAGAAGTTTATCTGCAAGAACATCGTTTCAGTTTTGGTACATTTTCTCTGACCTCAGGTACCAGTACCAGGCTATGGTATGGGAAGGCGGGCCAAGCTGAAACAGCCAATCGGTGTTGAGGAAGCTGTTGCTATGGTGAAGAAACATCTCAACCTATCTCACGTTAGGCTGGCGAAAGCTGCTGGTATGTTACATTATAAGCTCCTTGAATTTACACAAAAGTCAAACATATGTGCATGATAGTTCTGTTGCTGTTACAGTAATTTTATCTGCTTTTGAACATCTTAAGGTACCTAAATGTGCACACTATCAGTAGAAGCCACTCTGCCATTTTTATGCCCCTATCTCTGTGTGTTTATCATTACCTTCTGATGCAGTATATTGCCTATGAACCACTGGGCCTTAGGTTTTGAAATATACCAAACAAAAAAAGAAATGCACACAGTAATATGTTGGCATTTTCATGGAAATTAAAAACAATTTAAAAAAATAAATTATACAGTGTTAGAGGTAGACAATCGGAGTGTTCAACTCGAAAATTTCATTTAATTGTGTCAATTCAGTACTTTGTGATGCATCTCCGAACATGGCAGGGGTCAGTTTTCAATGTCACAGGTTTCAATAAGGGGCAATTGTCAACGATTTCATTAATGCGTATTTTTCATGCATACGGAAGGTAAAGATACTCGATTACGCCATGATAAAGTTTGAGCAAGATTTGATGAGGAATATGGATTTTTAGACATTTTCTAGTTATGCTATAAAAGGTAAATTAAACGGAAAATCTTACTATGTGCGTTTCTTTTTTTGTTTGGTATATATGGATAGATAATGAAAAATGAGCAGACCTGTATTTTTTTCTCCCCTTTGTTGAAAATATAAGGAAATCATGTTACCACATCTCAGGAAGTAGTTGAGTTAGTACAATGATAGTTAGTATACAGTTTTGGAATGAGATGCACAAGAACTGATTAACTTTTTGGGATGGTGTGGAGGGGGTGCAAATCTCATCAAAAAAATTATTATTATGCCCCTATTTTGATTTTGGCATTTTCCAGCTTCTGAACAGCTCGTCTTCGATATATTAGTAGTCCTAGCTATGAAATCTGGTTAACTGAGCATTTTCTGATAATTTCCGATTTTATTTTACCTTTTAGGTTCACCTCCAATCAACAGTGTAGCCGTGTGTGCAGGTTCAGGAAGCAGTATTCTACGAAATGTACAGACTGACTTATACATCACAGGAGAGATGTCTCATCACGAGGTTCTCCATGCTGTCTACAATGGCACATCAGCGATATTATGTGATCATAGTAACACAGAAAGGGGTTTTCTACAGGTGATCAGTGAACGACTGACAAAATTGTTAGAATCTGAGACTAAAATAATTGTGTCCAAAGAGGATGCTGACCCACTTGTGATAGTATGATAAATGCCTCTGTACATGTATTACCGTAATGACCCTAAATATTCGGACAGACAGGTATGAGCAAACATTGTAGACTCAGATCATACTGCTCCTGAAGGAGCAGTTTAATCAGGGTCTACAATGTTTGCTATTAACTAAGCATTATTTGGATGCATTAAATCCATTAAATGTGTAAAATCCACTTTCTAAGAATTTTGGAACAGTAATTGTCCAATTTTTGGATGTCCCAACTTTTAGGGTCATTACCGTAGATGTGTTATTTTAATAATTTATGGGGTGACGAAGTGATATTTCTTCGGTAAAAAAAACTTTTTTGCCTGTGGCTTCATTTCTTACAGCATGGTATCATGTAAATCTCTTGAGAACAACCATTGCATACTTATGGTGTATGGGTACACCTTCCATGATATTTAAGATGGGGAATAACTTTTGTGACTTCCTGCTTGCTTACATGGATAACAAAGCCTTTCCAAAATGGTGTCAACTTTCTAGGGAAAGATTTTGCTCATAGGGGAGCAAATTCTTTCCTTTAAGAGTCAACTTACATGCAGAATGCAAAAATGAAAATGGTAGAGTTGCTTCCACTTAAAGAGTAACCATTCACCTTTAATTATACAATAGATATAAATTGATCAAATGTGGTTCCAGAAGATGGTAAATTATTTCATAGGGTGTTTTTAAGTCCTGGTAACAAGAGCTGTGATGGACTCCCTTGTCATCTCCATATTTCTGTTTGCCTGAGAGCCATGGACATTGACAATAGAATTAGAGAGCAGGCCTTTAGGATGCTACTAAAAGTTACTTAACATCTCATATAAGGACCATGTAACTAATGAGGAGGTCACAGAAAGATCCAGCCAACCATTGGAGAATATGATGAATTCCTTACCATGGTCAAGAAATGGAAACTGAGGTGTTGTGGCGTCGTAGAACGGCAACTATAGAATTGCTAACTGTTGTACTTAATACCGAGGCGGAATGATGTCCCGATGACGTCACTTTGACATCAGTATGATGTCTTAGTTGCTATGGTATCAGATTTATGACATCATCAGTATAGGAGCACAGTGTTTGCCATGCTTCGCAAATTTTTTAATGACATTACAAACTGAAATTCTTTCATCAGAAACTTCAGATTTTCTCCAAAAAAAAATTATTCTCAGATTATTTAAATCCATTCATCCATTGGTTTTTAACATTACCAAGCACCAAAGGCATGTGGAGGCAATGCCAAGTCATTTAAAGACAGGGATGGTACTATATAAAGAGAATTAACTTCCAAAGTGTCATTCTGTCTCTTGATCTCATGTCAACACCTCAAGCCAGCCAATTAAATCATCATAACTGTTAATCCTGATCCACTGATTGACTAAATTTTCACACCTTTACCCGTACATGTAACGTTACTATGTGCTGAGAACCAGACCCTCGGCAGGGAAGTCCTGTCTTTAAGTCTGTGTTAATATATAATAGTTCAGGGTGTCCACTCTTCGTTGGAAACACAATTCACTGACTTTTTCCTGACTTTTCTCTGAACAAATTCCATTTTTCCCTGTCCAAAATGTCATTATTTAACCATCACCACCTTCCTCTTCAGCCCTAAGGTTTGCATGTGCAGTACCTGTTTAGGGATGCAGAAAAATCAGCAAAGCAGCCGATATATTTCAAAGCTTTGAAAAGCTTTGCAACTATACATACTAGGCTAAACCACTTGTTCCAGAAAAACAGTTATGAAAAAGCACAATATAGAACTATCAACAGACACTTTAACCATTAAAAATGCGTATTTTTGTCCAAAATTCCCTGACTTTTCCCTGACTTTTTAGCATTTTAAGATTTCCCTGACCGTTTTTCAAAATTCCCTTGACTTTTCCCTGACCTGAAAGAAAATTCAAATTTCCCTGACTTTTCCCCAGCAGTGGTCACCCTGTAAGTTGAATAAATATGGTATAGTAGAACTTCATTGGCTCGAACAGGCTTCGGCCCATGAAAATTAGTTCCAGCCAAGGATAGTTCTAGCCATCCAGGGTTAGTTTCCATATAAAGTGAGCTCTAGGGACCAAGAAAAGATTTCTAGCCAGGCAGGGTGAATGAGCCATCAGGGTTCAAGCCATTGAAGTTCTACTGTATAAACTATATATAATCCATACAGACCAACTTGGGAAAAAGTGCAACATGTTTGACTTGAAACACAGCATATACAAGATTGGGAATCATGTGGCTTACCTCGGTTACATTGTACCTATATTCGGACAGAATGGGTAAGAAAAGTGTTCATTATTTCCTAAATTTTCATGCCATAAAGTGCAGATACCTGTTTTTGTTGTCAATAATTGTTAGAAAATTAGTATTAGAGGGCCTCATGGAAGATTAGCTATTGCTAAATGTGTTACCCTCTGAAAATATAGACTACTATTTTTTTTTTTTTTTTTTTTTTTTTTTTCATTCCCAGCAAATGACCATTTAAGTGATTTTTTACGCTGCACGCCTTACAATACAGCCTCGGGCGAAGTCTTTTATATTTGGAACAATACAGAATACATGAAAACACCTCTTACTTTATGGCTTGCTGCGAAAGCGATGAGGTATCTGAGCGTTACCGCAAGAAAATTCATTGAGTATTTAAGAAATAGTGATCACTTTTCCAAACCATTGTTAGAATATACAAAATATCATGTTAATCCCCACGGTGATATACTGAGTTTCTAATATTTCTGGTTCATTTCATGTTCAATGGCTGGTTGTATGGATGGATGGACAGGTCACAAGGTAAAGATTAGGTAATCATACACTTGCCTTGCAATACAAGTCGGCTTTTATAGTGACATAGTAGAGTCTTTGCTTTTCTCCCAGGAGACCCTGCTTTCACTCAGGAGACCCAGGTTCGAATCTGCTAAGTTTTTAAGTGCCCATGACAAATGACGCCCAACCTAATTCTCTCACATGCATTAAAACTCAAGTCTCATTTCAAGTGTTTCTTGTACTCCTGAGAATTGGAGGATAAATCCAATATGGAAGGGGAGAATATCACAGAGTAAAGGTTAGGTATATCATACACGTGTACTGCCACCAGGTAAGAGTATTTGCCTTTCACGCAGGAGACCAGGGTTTAAATCTGGGCCGGAGCATCTGTGATTTCTTTAAAGAAATCACAGACACTTTCTTTTCTTTTAACAGACTGATTGAATGGATGGATGGACAGACATTAGTTTAAAGCAACTCTAGCTGTATAAGAACCAGTGTCCTAACATCTGAATTAGGCACAGATTACCGTCATGGCTTTAATTTCTATGGCTACATGATTAAGGCTATCAAACCAAAACATGGACAAATGTCAAATAAGATTTTTTTTATTTTCAGTAACATCTTTCCCAATCAAGTAGTAGTTACAATTAGAAAAACAAAAGATAACAATGCACAGTCAGATCTTCAGAAATTACCAAAATTTTCGGAATGCTCTATTTATTTGGGTATAGGCGAGGATTTTTTCCCTCTTTTTAGAAGACTCCAAATACCTTGATTAATCTTGTGAAATTCTGCCATAAGACATATTTTTCCCTCCATAACAACCCCAAAAATTTAGATTTGTCATATATGACAGATCTAGATTCCTGGTGTGTTTTGGAGGGAAAATAGCCATCTTATAACCAAATGAACACCGTAACTCAGTTTTTGCCTCCATAAACATAGACTGTGGCATCAAGTTAAGAGTTGTGCCTCTAACATACTTCTAACATGATTCCACAGTGAATGATGTTCCAAAGTAATAAAACAAACAGTGAACTTCCAAAAGTTTTATAAAAAATGGCTTGTCTGAAGACCTGACAATGTTTAAGGTAATGGCAATATGGTTAAATTTGATCTGCTTATATCCTTTATTAAGCTATTAATAGAATTAACATAAATTAATGTCTGAATCAGTTTTTGTTTTGTCCTGAGAATAATTTCAGTATATTATGTTGTCCCTTGTGATTTATATACAAATGCAGTTGTCTCAATTTTGATTAAGCCCGCAAAGCAATTTACGTACATGTACTTGAAATGTACTTGATCCATCGGTGATAAGATGGTAAGCCCTTTAGGCTTGTCTTCACCGCCAATATTGTGACAATCCATAAAGAGAAATAGAACCCTTATATGTTTACTGTATGGAGCAGGTCCCTAACTAAAGTTCTCCAAAATCTGTGGCCTTATCTGTTATTTTTGGTCACTAGTAAAAACAAAACATGTTGAAACGTCAGGAAATGCAATCCAAAAAGTACTCTTTTTTTTTTTTTTTTTTTAAAAAAAAAGGTCACACAACCAGTCTGAAACTATTCTCAGGAAAGAAGAACTGGACTGTAACTAAATGTAGCCATATCAAAGTGACTGAAAAGGTTATTAACGCCTGCATACAGGCAGATTACATCATACTAATGCAGGTCTGATCTATGCTATTTTTAATGATGTACCTCATCAAAGACCAGTTTCAGACTTGAAGATTTAAAGACTACTATTTTAATAAAGATAAAATTCAAACAATTTATATATCATTTCTGCCTCAAAAAGCTAAAGGGAATTATTTTTCAATCACTTTCTAACTTTAAATGTAAATTAACAACGGACAAAAATCTCCAGTAACATGATTGCAATTTTAATTAAACTGAGCATAATGGCAATGTTGGAAAAAGTTTGAAATAAAATGGCTGATCTTTTATTGCAGACAAAACTTTCAGCTGCTTTTAGAATTTAAACACAAAAACATAGGTAATAAACAAACATAATCACGGATTTCAACATACTTTATGTATTAACTAAAATTTATGTATCCCTGGAACACATCCAACTCTTTCAAGACTTACAAGGAGACACATTTTATTTTAGACCCAATGGTTTCATTTTCAGGGAAGAACTTCTGCCATTTTCATATTTGTCTCCCTTTTCATTGAAGGTTCTTAAAGTGAAGAATTTGCTCCCCTAGCAGCAAATTATATCCTTTAAGATAAGAGTAGACACCTATCTGACAAGGGACTACTCACCAACCAGAATAAAAATACAATTCTGCAAGAGTTGTCTTTCTTGCTTGCTTGTAAATATGGCTTCCAAACAATGGTCTGGAATCCACATTCCTTACCAAGCATGGTTATACAGCTATTTTACAAAGGGAAACAACTTCCATGACTTTATGCTTGCTTTCATGGAGTACATAGCCCTCCAAAATGGGGTCTACTCTTAAAGGAAAGAATTTGCTCCTATGGGAGCAAATTCTTTCCTTTCAGAGTTCCATAGGAGCAAATTCTTTCCTTTAAGAGTTGACCCCAATTGAGAAGGGAGGCAAAAACTGAAAATGTCAATTGCTTACCCTGGAAGTGTATTGATGCACCTTAATTTTCAACAATAGTATGAAAAATCACAGTCAACAAATAGTGGTATGATACAGGGCTCCAGACAAGCTAAATTTTGTAGATGAAAACTATAAACTTGGTTGTTTTGGTGAGACAGTACATGTATTTCAGTCTATATTGAGCTGTCTCCCAGAGGTAGGGAGACAGAAAAGGAGAAAAAAAAAGTATCTAAGCAGTCCCCATCCATGCCTATTGCAAGCACAGTAGGTCCTTGCACTACTTTAAGTCCCAATTTCAGGGGCACGAGAGGACTTTACATCTTAAATATCTTTTATTTTGACCAAACTTGACAGATTATGTAACTTTAATCTTAATATGAAGAATTACTGTGTTGATTTCAAGGTCAACATGTCAACACACATAGCTCTAGGAAATCGATAGTATGAAAAATGCACTGACATTCTGTCCTGAATATAATATTTGTTCAAGGCAGATGTGCTGTACTGTTCCGCAGAATTCTTCTTGCACGTTCTAGCTCAAGGGTCAAAAGTTTCATCCCAAAGTTAAGCTTATCTGAAGCCCAGTAACTAGCAGTATTATTGCAGGTTCACCAGTTTTCCATTCGTGAAACAAAAGCTACAATTTTTGCTATGGTACAGAATCGCATATTTATGAAACAATGCTCCATCTGGCCTCGATTTTTTCACCTGTGACTTGATCTATTTAAAATTTTCACAGAAATGATTTACAAAATTATCCAACAAGAAATACACTAGAGTAGGTAGAATTTGTTACATATCCCCTAGAATTATCCAACAAGAAATACACTACAGTAGGTAGAATTTATGTTACATACACCCTATTGTCAGAGCTTTAGATAAGAGGGAGTATTTAATGATAATTAGGAATAATTTTTATTAATTCTGCATAAAAGCATACGTTGTGACCCCTCATCTGAACCGCCTGGATGAGACGGTTCAGATGAGGGGTCACAACATATGGTTTCAATGAGAAATAAGAAAAATTATCCCTCAATTATCATCAAATACTCCCTCTTATCTAGAGCTCTGTATTGTCTGTTAATTTTTGCTTCTTCCTCTGTTATTTTAGGGGTCAGCGCTTATTTGATCCATGATAGTAACGATATTTCCTCTTCATACACCCATACTTATAAATGAGCTGGGTCACTTTTGTGGCTTCCTATTTGCTTCCCTGAATAAATTAGCCCTTCCAAAATAGGAAACAATTTGCGCCTAGAAGAGGAGGCCGATCCCCGGCTGATCTGAGTCTTTGCTTGGGACACATGCCACTTTGTTGGTTTTGTCATGTTGTGGCTTTTATCTTCTCTCGCTCTTTATCTTGTGCCTTGCCTCAAGGGAAAAATGAACTAAATAAAGGGAACTTGTTATCAATTTCTTCTCCAAAATGCTTTTTATGTTTGTTGCAGGTAATAACTAAATTGTCTACTGATCTCCGGACAAATACTTTCTAGGGTCTAAAACAGTAAATATAAATGATGTTGTTTTATCCACAAAATGTTTTAACTACATTTTTTCCACTGGTTCTAAGCTATTCTAATGAGTATGAATTGTAACCACCACTCAAGATCACCAGTCAAAACATCTACACATGTATACATATATGAATACATGCCAAGACTAAAGATGTTGATTTTTTGTTTCAAATTCAGTAAAAGGGTCCCCCACATGTCTAACAAGTAGGAGCTAGGTTAGCAACTGATCCAATTTCTGAAGCCAAACCCTTTTTTTGGGTTTGTTTCTCAACAAAAATATGTTGGACAGCAACTTTTAATGCATCACAAAAAAATGTGTCTAAATTTTGAGATCTTTCACAAAAGTTATTTTTCTTAGTACGAATAGTGGGAAAAGGTGGTGTATCCATAACCCTTAAGTTAAAGTATGTGGACTGTCTGTTGATCTAGTTGCAAAGATTATTCAATCTAGCCCCAAACTTATCAGCAATGCTAGCTGAACCCTTTAACTATTAAACTGTCTATTAATTTCTTAAATTATCAATTAGATGCTGCTGCGGCCATCGTCTGTCCACTCTCCAATTCTATGATGGACTTTGTTAACAGGTTACTCAAGTTCTTGTAACACGCCGCACAGACCCGTTCTGGAGTGTGCACCATCTGATGGGGTAATGGCATCGACTCGCTGCTACAAGTGTTACAGAATACTTTCCCGCAGTTCCTAGAACAGAGAAAATGACAATGATATAATAACAGAAAATATATGAGCCGTGACACAAGAACACCAACAAAGTGGTTGTGCACCCAGCGCAGACTCAGATCAGCCTGGGCATCTGTTCAGTCTGAACAGACTTTGCTATGCACGTTAAAGGGCAGCTAAGGGTCTAAGCTTCTCCCATGCAGACAGCGAAGACTTTGATCAGAATGTGCGGATGCCCAGGCTGATCTGAGTCTGCACTGGGGGCACAACCACTTTGTTGGTTTTGTCGTGTCATGGTTCAATACTGAAACAGAAATCCCATAAAGCAAGTTCCGTTGATAATTCTGGGATAACTTTTCAAGTTCTGCAGAAAAAAACGATTGCACACTAGAAAATAAAAGATATCCATGAGCTTCACCTGTACAGACTATTTTTATCATCCCCATGTTATCTTTCCAAGAACCAGGAAGAAATTGTGTAATCATTGTATTGGTTGTACAGGAAATCACATCAGTGTTGTCAAGTGTTTTTTTTTTATTTATGGATGACAACACGAAGACTGCAAATGACATCTGTTTATGTCATTTCAAACATTACTGTAAACAAGAACTCCACAAGATGCTGTGTCTCGCCTGTTAGCACACTGTCACAAAACAGAGCTAAACCTGAAATCTCGACAAAAGCCAACGTCACACAAGAAGTAATATATATTGCTCGCTTCTGCTAGCTGCAAGCAAGACGAAAATCAAATGCTGGTCATAAACCTTATTGCACTCAAAACGGCCAAAACTCCATAGAGTTTTGATCGTTTTGAGTGCAACAGGGTTAGAAGCATTGGCTTCTTTCAAGATTTAATAATACCACTCATATGCTAAAATTATCACTTTACAATTAGAATTTGGTCTACACTTTAACCACATTTCTGCACTAATAGCTAATAGTACCTGCAGTGATGTTTTCTAACAGTGAGTGAAAATCGAATCTCACACCCGGCACAGTGTGTCACCATATGATCTGGTACCCAGTACTGAACATTGACCTCTGGATCCTCCATGTGATCCCACGATGCATCAGAGGCATTGCTATAGTTACTCTGAATTGAGTGCAAGTCACAACTTCCTGGGGATTCCTATAAAACAAACATAAAAACCTTCAATAATTCTTGCAATGATGCTTGACTGCACTGATGTCAGAAGTTGTCCTGTAGTGAAGCCATGTCCAGTGTGCTAGCAGAGTTACCTAAAACCCTACAGACATCATGAAACTACAGCAAAAGGGCAGGGGCTAACGTATACCCCAAACTAGTGTTCCATCTAATGATGAAAAGAATCTGACATGGTTACAGAGATATAAGCATTCCAAAAGGTTTAATTCAAAACTTTGATGTAATACTGGACAAATGAAACAATGACAGACAAACAGACATAATGGCAAAAAGTATATACCCTGCTGACAGTATGTCAAGGGTGTAATACACGAGGGACAACTATCCATTTATTTTTCTATTAATCAAGTCTTTGAACTGTCATAACTCCTGACGAGACAAGTTGTCTAGTTTTGAGTATGGTTATTTTTCCTCACAGCAGACCTTTATCCTTCATAAAATTTCATATTACACAATTTTATTGATTCTAGCAGGATTTAATTGCATCCTATTTTTACATACATAACAAGCAAAATACAGGCTCTAAAAAATTTCATAAACCTATTCTAACTAATCTGTGGAGTTCAGACAAGAGAGGGTAACTATGATAAGACAGAGATAAATTCTATTCAATCTCAATATAAAAGTACATGAGCCGTAACACGAGAAAACCAACAATGTGGTTGTGCACCCAGCGCAAACTCAGATCAGCCTGGGCATTCGCCCAGTCTGATCAGAGTCTTTGCTGTCAGCATGGTGGTAGCTTAGACCCTTAGCTACCCTTTAGGTGCTTAGCCAATAGTCTGATCAGACTTGGTGGATGCCCAGGCTGATCTGAGTCTACGCTGGGTGCACAACCGCATTGTTAGTTTTCTCGTATCGCGGCTCACATAGTATCCCCTTGTCTAATGAAGGGCCAGAATATACATCTGTAAGGTGATATTAAGGTGTATGGGTTTTTCGCCATTTTTTCCAAGTGAGATAACTTTTGTGACTTTCTGCTTGCCTCCCTGGATGAGGAAGTCCCTCCAAACTAGGATGGCAGAGTTGCTCCCCCTGAAAGTGTACCCATTAACCATAGCTCTGAGTTATCACCTGCCATATCTGGAGCACTGGGGCCATATTTATAAAACGACTTAAGTGGTTGCTATGCTGTTGCTAAGGTTATATTCCTATGAAGGAGATTCCCTACAACTATGAAATTTGGTCTGGAGGAACAGTCTTACAAAGACTGTTCCTCCAGACCAAATTTCATAGTTGTAGGGAATCTCCTTCAAAGAAATTCGGCCTTAGCAACCGCATAGCAACCACTTAAGTCGTTTTATGAATATGGCCCCTGATCTCTTTCACTCAATTACATACCAAGCTCATTCTCTGAGTTTGTTTACCAACATACCAAATTACAAGTTGCTTACCTGTTCTGCCTTTCTAAAATCATGGCTACACAGTACTTCACCATTGCACGCTGAGGCCGTGTGAGCAATCAGATTCTGCAGCTGAGTCAATTGCTGCTTCATCACCTGGAATCTCTCTTCATATCTCGACTCAATCTTCTCTATTTGCTGTTGCACAGGATCGTGAAAGGTTGTCAATCCATCCCAGTCTAGATGTTTTCCTATTCCACTTTGCTGACGATGAACTTGCGTGTCAATGGACTGTAAAAGAATAAATGTTGTTTCACTATTTATTCAAATATTTTAAAGAGTATTTAGGCACCAAATGCCTGCTGCAGCATGACTGAGAGCACAGGAGCCCTGATAGCTCAGGTTAGTGCTGGCCTACTGATCTGATGGTCCCAAGTTTGAGCCCGCTTGAGGCGAAATCTTCTCAACAGTTAAGTAAACAGGGTTCCATTGCACACAGTCTGTCATTATTAGGGATGGGTATTGCCAGAATTTTCATATTGCGATATATTGCAATACCCTCACACTGTATTGCAATACGCATCACAATATATTGTGACATTTGTTTTCTACATGTAAAGTACACTGGAGGGCTATGCATGATATAAGATAATAAAGATGTATTATGTTTATCTTTTGCCAGACTTTGGTGTTTTCATTTATCCTTCATAAAGTGCGACTTGAATAGGACAAGAGAAAGACTAGTGGAACTCTTCTAAATAAACTGTCTGGCTAAGCTTTTGGTTAAAGGCTTAGTCTGAAAAAGAAGGGCAATCCTATATCTAGCTTTTTATGCATTTGCCTAAAGGTAGCTGTTTATCAGCAGGAGAACTAAGGATACCGGACTTCAAGTTTTGTAGTTACTTACTAACTGTAAGTACCGTTTATTTTCATGAATGTTTGACAACCATATCGCACTTGCGGCACACTGCAACATTTTCAGTAATGGTATTTGTAGCAGTCATCTTTTGAAGGCAAAAATGCTGCCAGATATCTGACTCCTTTCGGATTTTTAACGATTTCGTATTAGGCCATTGCTGCCAGCCGGTTGTTTATGGTGTTATCGATTTGACATATATCTGCACACTCTGCTTTCACAGCTTGCTTACGCCATTCATTCACTAACGCAATGCGGATTATGCTGTTCAGAAGAAAATGGCTTGCTTAAAAATTGGTAAAACATTGCAGCCTACACTGTTACAAAGAAAACGGCTTATGTGACCCATGTGGTACTTGATTATAAAGCTGAGCGTGATTCTGTTTACTGGAAAGAATGATGTAAATTTCTTAGAGAACCTCAGCACAACAAAAACTGAATGGATTATTTCTGAGACTCAACATCCTTAGGAGCTAAAATATCGTCAGTGTATCGATATGGGCAGAACGTATCGCAATACGTATTTTTTTCTGACCGTATTGCTATATACCGATATATATATATATTATTGCGCATCCCTAGTCATTATCACCCTCTCATTGTCCTGATATGACTGAAATACTGTTGAAAAGGGTGTAAAATTGCACGTCATCCATCCATCTAGTAGAACAAAAGTCCTTTTAGCAATCCAAACTGTTTTCAAATTGTATACTTCTTCATAGGCACATGCACATACTAGTCCAGGGGCATATGTCGTAAAAAAGTGGTCCCGTGAACATGAATGTTAATTTTATGCCCTTATCATAGCCACTTAGGACAGTCTTTTAGAAGGTGAAAAATGGTTGTTGCCATTTTTTCTTTCGCCATTTTACCTAGGAAATGGCCAAAGTAGTGGGTGGGGTAATTCTGACCCAATACAACACCCAGTTGTAACGAATGAGTTGTAGAAAATGTTTTATGTCATAAGTATGCCTTTTTGAACATTCTAATACACAAAAAGCAATTAAATTCATAAATATGGCTTTTTTAAATATCTTGATATATCAAAACAAACTGACATTTTTTTCAAAAAGATAAGTTATCCGTCACGCAAGACCTGTAACATATATCACTATAACTAAAAATAAATATAATTAATAATAAATAATAAAATAAACAACCACGATCTGAATAAATCGCTGGAATGAATTTAGAATGTGTTGTTTTTAATACTGACACTCTGTCTCTTCTGATTCAATCATGCCCATCTTTGAAAAAACTTCTTGTATATTTTGAATTAGCTACATAGCATTAAGCAGTGACATTGCCAGCTGAAGAAATGCAACTTTTGTCTTAGGAATTTCTCCTAAATTGACGATAATTGCTAACTGTAGATGACGTAGCCCTTCAGTGTAATATTTAACGCCTCATTTTAACAGATATACATCAAATAGTGAAGAAACACCAATGTTATATGTCTTTAAACTATGATTGAATGGAGTTGTACTGTACTTGAAAGGCAATCTAACAGTAACATTGCGTTACATGTTTGTAATCTATCAGGGATATGTTTTTCATTGAGAAAACTGTTTTCAAAGGCTCAATTTTCAGATGCCAGAGAACATTTAACTTATCACTAGTGCTAAGATGGCAAAGCTTGTTGCTTAATGCACATAAGAACTCAACAAGACGCATATAGATCTTTACATCTGGAGCATGTAGAACTTTCTTAACATTTACTCTGACTTATAGCAACATCATAAAATTCATCATTTAAAATTACATGCTACAAGGAAAATGTGTGACAGTAGGCATATGTGGTTCAATTCTAGATTTAGAACCGTCACAGAGGTGATAGCTATTTGCCTATCCGTACTGTTGACCATGCCAATCAGACAACCTACACGCAAAAGAGCCTGTCAGCTGAAGCAGTTGACAGAAGTATTGGATCAGTCGACCATTATTAACACTCTTGTTGCTATGATGTTGATCATATTCTCATTCAACAGCCCTTTGAACAGTTCTGCCCCATAAGCAAGTTTGTGTTAATCTAATTATTGTAACTTACATACTGAATTGTAATCAACGTTACCCTGTGTTGCTCCCATCGGTTACACTGCAACATATATTGTCACTATGACACTGTAACAATGAAAAAATATGATCTTATGAGAAACAGAGTGTCTTATTATCGGTCTGTTATTGACATGTATCACTCATATAATGTAATATTACCAAGATTTATTTGGTCAGGTAGTTCTGTACACCCTCTGTCTGTGTTCTGATACATTATCACAAGCAGCTTCATGTAACGAAAGACAAATTTAAATTCGATCATTCAACTTTCAATGTATATATATATGTTGATATTACCAGACTCATAAACTTTTTAAGATTTTAATCATAAAGCTGCATTCACTTACTGTATTTAAAATATTTGGACAAAAATCATTCAGAATAGCAGTCAGATTTAATAAATAAGAAGTTTATTTACGTGATTATAGTAATATTGTCATTCAATGAAATCATTTGAAAATCAGGTATTAAGGTTAGTATTGATTACTAGTGTTATTTGCTTATTTTCTATTCAGAACTAATATATTACTGTTTGAGCATATAAGATATGAGAAATTTATAAACTACTCAGTAACTGGTTGTATTCGTTACTCGTTCCGTTTTCCTTCTCTTTGTTTTGGTTATCGCACAGCAAAGTAAAATTATGATTCAATGAATTGTTAAGAACAACTGGGATTCGCTAAGATATAACTGAGTAGCAATATCCTTCACCAAAATACTCTTCTTTTCTTGCAATTTCGTTATGTGCTTAGAACTCTGTTGATCTCTGTCCCGCAAAAAAAAAAAAAAATAATAAGATAAAAACAAAAATAAAATACAATGAATTTATCGTTAAATCAAAGGTAAGCATAGGTTTCATGCTGAACCAATTCCTTTAAGAGACTGTTGTATATAATCAGCAGGAAAAAGGAAAAAATAGCATGGAAATGAAAATAATCTTTGAAAATTGTTTGTGTATACATGTATTTCTATACTGCTGTGATGGCCAGTGACACGAATTCCTTACTTTTTTTCCTTCTCCTTATATTGGCTGTGACGCTGTATTCTTAAGGTCCCGGTTGGTACATTACGTAATAAACTATATACGTAGACCAGATATAGCTATGTAATAAGCTAATGTGCGACGTTTTGACCCGTGAATTGTTTCTCGACTTGGACAATTATGTTTCTCTTGGTTACGTAAACTACTAGATGGGCTTATGAATGTATGTATCCTCTGTCAGCAAATGTTTGCATTAGCTTTTTTAGATAATAGTTATAGTGTGGTTTCACTCTTCAAGGATCGGCTTATATTTCTTTGTTAGAGTCTTTCAATTTGTTCAATTTGTACATTCAATGTACCAGATCTTTTCAATAATATTTTTAATTTCTGATTACTGGTGATGTTTAACGTACCCGGCCAATCGCCTATCATGTTTCACCTTTATCAAACAGACTTTATCACTTTATTTGGCGCCGTTATACAAATCAAATGCTGGTTTATGATTGCAGATTTTTTTTAAACAGTAAATCTTTCTAGCAGTTTTTTAGCATTTTTTCTATTTACAAAGATGTCACGTATGTTACTGTCTCAAGAATCATAAAATTTAGTAGCTAGGCAATAATATCAATAAAAAATTTGTTTATGCTATAACAAATATGAACACAGCAAATCCTTGTGAGCGTGTTCAGAATTTGTCAGGTCTTTATATATTACACTTTGAAATATTCATAGTTTCGTCACGTATAAAACACACGTTATGAAGCCCTTTTACCACTTGGTGATAAGGCTGATAACTCATAGTAAACAGTTTTCCTAAAGAACTACCAGGATATTATATCAATAAGTGTTCTGTGAGAGACAATAAATTAATTATGGAAATTGTATTATAATGGACTATGTTATTAAATTAAAAGTTATTTACGTTACTACTCGTGGTAGGTAGCGATGAAAAAACAAACTTAGGCGCATTTTCTAATACTTGCAGATGATTCTATAAAAAAGTAAGAATAAAAATAAAACATAAGGAGCCTTGCATGGCGTTACATGATTTTTAACAAAAACACACATAGGTAACATATATAATCAATCGTTATGGCCAAAGAGTCACTAGAAAAAAATGGCAACATGTGTTTTTCCATTGTGTACCCACCCCTGATGAAGTTAATATATGTTGCCAAAAATTAACACGAATGTTCACGGAAACTACATATGCCCCCGGACTATACACAGAGAGAGAGAGAAAGAACGTTATTAACTATGAATCTAAATGCTCAGCTGTCAATGTACACATCTGGTATTTTGCTAACTGAAGCATGTAAATCAGCAACTTTGGTATTTCAAGCTAATGTATTCTAAATATACTGACACTTCAAACGGCCCTGCCGACAAATCTTCCATCTATTAACTTAGACAAGTTCATATATTGTACCTGGGGATCTTTTATAGACCTGTTGGCTAACAGTCTAGCATTTTTGTTCAAACCTTTAATCGCATGAATATGGTGAGTCAAAAAATAAATTGCCCCCGACTGAATTCCGTGGAACAATATGTCACATCTGCCTCATGCTTCTACAATAGCAATGTATGCAAGGTTTAATGCGACTTTCCAATTATTGTTTTTTGTAGGTGTATGGGTACATCTCCATATTTTTCTGACACTTCCACAAAAGAAAAGATCTTTTGTGACATCCTGTTTGCTTCCCTGGTCAATGGAACTCTCCAAAATGGGGCTAATCCTTTATGGAAAGAATTTGCTCTAAGAGGGTGCAACAGGCAGAGCTCTAGATAAGAGGGGTATTTAATGATAATTGAGGGATAATTTTTTTTTTCTCACCAAAACCATATGTTGTGACCCCTCATCTGAACCGTCTCAACGAGACGATTCAGATGAGGGGTCACAGCATGTTTTTATACAGAATTCACAAAAATTATCCCTAATTATCACCAAATACTAATTCTTATCTACAGCTCTGAACAGGTAAAAAAAAAACCCCAAGTACTTTAAATTTTCTGCAAATCAAGTACATATGACTCACCTTTCCATCACTAGTACCCGGTGTTGGAGGACAAGTAGAATTCCGTGACTGAGGACTCAGTGACGTGGAACATGATGGGGTCCCATCCCTTGTCTCCCCATTGACCCCATGCTTACTGCAACCATTCACATTTCCATTTGGCAAAACAGATTGAGCTAAGATGCACTTTAATTTAAGACTATTATGAACTGTATCACATGGCCCCGAGTTCTGAAATACATGTCCGAGGGCTCCTTTTAATTTATTAACGTCCTGACCAACACGAGAATCTGTTAGATCACTCGTACTTGTGGCTGTACTAATACTGGAACTCTGTTCTAATGACATTAATTTGTTAGAGGAACTAGTTATATCACATAAAGATTTAAGAGTTTTAACTTCATACACTTTTCCACTTGAATTAGAATCAGATGGAGTGAGAGTATGACCACTGTTGTCTTTTTGTAGATCTTTTACACCATCTTCTATCAGAGTGTCTGTTGATCCTTCCAATGCAGGTTCAATTTTATCACCACTTGATTTTCTTTGCAGTAGTTTATCTCTACTTGAATTTGGAACAAGTTCTCCATTCTCTAGTTTATCTTCATCATGGCCATTTGGAATGCTGTTACAAAGATTTACATCTTGATGAGTCAGTTCACTTTCAGAGTATGCACCATTAGTTTTTATATGGTTGTCTTTCAATTCATTATCAATACCTAGTTGTTGAGCTTCAGGAGAATTAACATCAATGTTTGACATTTCTATATGTTCTCCTACGGTTCCATTTTCAATATTTTCATGTCCATTAATTCCATTAACTAAGATCCTATAGGCTGTATCACCATTTACTTCAGAACTATTATCTGAAAGTTCACCATTCATTGTGCTTTCATCTCTATGTGTGACACTACTTTCATTCTCCTGATCACCTAAATAACCATTAATACCATTCATCACTTTTTCACCATTATGATTCATTGTAACCTTATCACTGTTGGAACTAGTTTGTACGGAACTACTTTCTCTGTCATGACCATTAACCAACTCACTGACATTATCACTGAATGATGTATTATTAGAACTTCTAATTGATTCACTTGAACAACTGGTATCACCATCCTGTCCAGCCATGGCGTCTTTCAATAATTTAGTAGTCTGCTCACCAAGTTCCATTGTGATATTTGGATCACTGCGCCGTCTGCTTGGACTAGCTGTGTGATCTGTCAGAGACAGTAAATTCTCACAGGATCTTGTTTTGGGAAGATTCACAGCTTCACCATTCTCTGCCGGAGAAACTGTCTGGCTGCAAGCGGGATGAACCTCATCTGGACTGGCAAAGGAAGAGTTTGTTGATAAATAAACAGATGTCCATAGCTGTAGACTGTTCACTTGACACTTGGGGTACAAAACCTGAAAATAATTATAAATGCTGTCATAATAATCTGAGAAGTGTGAGAGAAATGCCTGTGCAAACTGTCTACCTGGGCCTGGTTGTTCAAATCACAGTTGGCAAACAAACTTATTATTCAAGGGTTCATTAAGTCTTCAAGTACCTGTAGACATAACAACAAGGGGATGGTCGAGTCGGGCAATGGTGCCTGGTAACTTTCAGTGTCAGGACATCCTACTAATCTGGATAAAAGAAGGGCAAGGGAATACCTTGCCGGCAGAGCAGGTGGGGGTTGTTTGGACGGGTTTTTTTTTTAACGTTTCTCTTTTCTCTCTGGGAGAGGGCCCGATATAGCCTGTAATACTGTCTCAAAGGCCCGTTAAACCCAAAACAACCAACCAACAGAACATCAAGTGTGCTAATATCTTTTGGTTGAAAAAAATATACTGTAAAAGCTCCTCACATTTTTGTTCTGCGAAAAATGGCAGTGTTTTTTACATGCAATACCTTTGAAAATAGAGCTTGACAGGGAAGCAGCATTGCCATTTTCATGTTTGCCTTTCTCCTTGATAGGGGTCAACCCTTAAAGAACAGAGTGTGTTCAACACGAAATTAAATGCATTGAGAATGGTTATTTGTTTGAGAAAATCTGAAGTTTCTGTTGAAAAATTTTCAGTTTGTAATGTCATTTAAAAATTGGCAGGGCATGGCATACACTGTTTGCCATGCTCCAATACCAATGACTTTAAATATCTGTTACCACAGCAATTAAGAGTTCATATTGATGTCTAAACGCCATCATCGAGATGTCATTTAGCCAAAATACTAAGCACAACAGTTGGTAATTCCATAGTTGCTATGGTAACAGATCTATGACATCATCTCACTAATAAAAGGAGAGGATGCCATGCTCCTCTCAAATTATAAGTGAGATGCTACTTGACTTTCTCGCAATGGAAAAGTGTGATTTTCTCAAACCTATTATTCATTTGCAAATAATTTAATTCTCTGTTGACAGGGAAAACAGCATGGCCATTTTGATGTTGGCCTCTCGTCTCAATTGAGGTCAACAATTTAAGAAAAGAAAATGCTCATGCCTTCCATTAAGAGAGACCTCTTTCAATATCCCTCCTTGTCAAGAGAAACAAAAAGGAAAAAATAGAAATTGTTCTATGAATTTGAACGAGCTAAATTGTCCTTTTGAAGGCTGTTTGGCAAAATTTCGGTTTGGCCACTTTCAGGAGTTTTGTCATAATTCCACCAGTTTATCATCTACAAAGCTGAAATGTTCTAATAACTTTTCAGGAGTCCAATAGCATTGTTATATTTGGGTAGCTATTGCATGAGTTTGAATTTTTCATTTACCAGGTGATATAATTACTACCCGGTAGTCAATCTTCTACTCTTTGCTGATGATAAATGAGAGAATGTTAAATGAGTGATCACAAATATTTTTACGGGTAAATAATAGCTATCTTAAAATTCCTATATATTGGGACTGATAGTTCTGAGCAAACAGACAGATCTGAGCAAATGTGCAGACCCAGATAAGACTGCTCCTGAAGGAGCAGTCTATCAGGATCTACACTGTTTGCTTTCTATCTTTTAGGAAAATTTTAGTAATTGTTTTAGGTGTCATTTTTTTTTTTTTAATTTTTAAGGTAAAGAATCTATGAATCAGGGACCACAAAAGTTGTATGGGGGAATAATAACTATCCAAAAAGTGTCATCAAATTCAACCTTATATGAGCTCTGAATTATAGAGAAAACATACCCGATTATCATAAGATGGTGAAAACAGTTTGTTATAGAACTGTTTATCTTGCAGTAGACTCCAGACTGAGGCTGTCTGTTTATCTAACTCGTACTTTATCCGTTCCTGGGTTGTGTTACACAGAAATGTCCCGAACAAACAGGAGTATGTGTGATGCACCAATTTTACCTGCAAAGTAAGATAGACAATAAATGACTGGCATCTAATGGAAAGGTACCATACAGCCCTGTGCGAATGGGAAAGACTCAGATCAGCCTGCACACCTGTGCAGTCTGGTCAGGGTTTTCCCTTTTTGCATATGTCAAGTTTGCGTATGATATCAGGCAAACTCAACACTGATTCTAGCATTTAAGTCAAGTTGACTGGCTCTCTCTTACTCATCTGGGGCCGTATTCATAAAACAACTTAAGTTGTTGCTATGCTGTTGCTAAGGCTAAATTTCTTTGAAGAAGATTCCCTAAAACTATGAAATTTGCTCTGGAGGAACAATCTATTTTAGACTGTTCCTCCAGAGCAAATTTCATAGTTGTAGGGAATCTCCTTCATACAGTTTTAGCCCTAGCAACAGCATAGCAACCACTTAAGTCGTTCTATGAATACGGCCTCTGTAGTCTCTAGTCATATACTCCTAATGTGCTTAAATATTGAGACACCTAAATAATTTTTGGGACAAATGGAATATTAATGGTTTCAGGTGACCCAATACTAAAGCACAGTAGGGATAGGAGATAATTCAGAGAAACCTGGAAGTATACTGGGCAACTAAACCTATCCTATACACACTGTGAAAAAGGATGCTTTATTAAAAGGGAAATCAGCCTCAGGGGTTTAAGGATAGTTCCAGCATAATTTTACATATAAGCCGCGACACGAGAAAACCAACAATGTGGTTATGCGCCCAGCGCAGACTCGGGCCAGCCTGGGCATCCGCCCATTTTGATCAGACTCTTTGTTAAGTGCTCAAAGGTAGCTAAGGGTCTAAGCAACCTTCATGCGGACAGCGAAGACTCTGATCAGACTGGGCAGATGCCCAGGCTGATCTGAGTCTGCGCTGGACGCACGACCACATTGTTGATTTTCTCGCGTCCTAGCTCATATTTGACAATACAAAAATATACATGTATGTTCTGACCCATCATAAGAGTTGCCTTGACAGCACCTTTTAAGACTGTTCTAACAAGTTTTCACGACATAATAATATTAGTTTTAAGCAGTAAAAATGAAACTCCTCAAAACTCAACTATATCTGAACCTCTGTAAGATGCACTCACCAAGAAAGCCTGATTAAACTCAAACTCGCAGGGGAACTGCAGGAGTAGCTGATAAACACACTCCAGCCACTGCATGAACACAGGACAGCGCTCATTAACGTCCTCCAGGTGAACACCATTTCCATTACGGTCAGCCATCTTATGGCCAAAGTCAAGCCATTCCCTTTCAATCAGAACTTCAAATCCCTGTAACAGAATCAACATGAATAATTTGTGCTGTGAAAAAAGGTATTTTGTGAAGAATTAAAATTATGTTTCATATCTTACTCCTCTGCAAAAGCTGTTATGGTACTGAGAGGATAACTGTACTTAATATTGTCAATTAGGGAGGTAAAATCAATTTTATGGTCGCAAACTTTGTTTTATGGTGACAAGGCAATGGAGCCATAAAATGCAACTTGTATCTGTAAGTCAACAACTCGTCTCCCAAAATGACAATTTTGATGTGTTTATCCCATTCCAATGCACTTTTCATTTTTTAGCTTTAAGGTATAGAGTGTACTACTTTGCACCCAAGCAAGGGCTTTCAATAACAAAAAAAAGAAGAAAAAAATAACCAATGAGACGCAATGTTCCTAATGGCATTGGTTTTCCGACAGTCTATCGCAGGGTATACTGTCGTAAGTTTTTGATGTTATCCTATCAGACTTTGCTTTACTTTACATTTAAGTGCATTAATATGTTGCATCACATCAATAAGATTGTTTAGTAGAGACCCAGCAGGCAGGGGCCCATGTATACCCTGGTCGGTGCCAACACTTTATTATGAGCAATCAGAAACTTTGGTGTAAATGTTGACTGATGGATGGCCAATGGACTAAAAAGGGATTGGATGGGAAAAAAATAGTTATCCCTCATATTTCATATGTCGGAGGTCAGAAAAAGGACCATAACCAAACGTTGAGCTGAAATGGAGCTCTTCTGTGCTTTCCTGAAGTGTTACATATCTGCATGTTTGCTGTAAATATACTTTATGATGAGATGCATCACAAGAACATCTATGTTAAGGAATGTGCAATCTACAGGTGTTCAGACCAGCCAGCACATATTCATAGTCCAGTAAGACCATGCACAACTGAACTACATTCTATAACTTAACTGTATGCCTGATCAGACTGCATATGTGCTCAGGCTAAAATGGGCATATGGAGTTAGCATATGCAGCATGTCCATTAGTTACATCGCACAACTCTTATCATGACTCATTTCTAAGTTTTGAATGAGTCACCATCTGTGCATCACCGATGGACAAGATATTTACCTTACCATAAAATATTCCAAATATTGGGACAGATAGGTCTGAGTAAACAGTGCAGACCAAGATCAGACTGCTACTAAAGCAGCAGTCTGATCAGGGCCTACACTGTTTGCCATTCCACCAGTATCTTTTGAATGCATGGCTGCATTTAAAATCAAATTGTTCCATTTTCAGGACAAGTATGGCAATCATTTTAAGTTTGCAAATTAATAGAACTTTTATAGTAATTATCCTAAAAATTATGACATCGTATTCAATCAGCATAGCTATCTTTGAATTAGAATAAACGTACTTTGTTGTTCAACAAGACTTGTCCGCATACAGGATAGTTCGCCTGACAGGACCTTGCCCATCACATAAAAAACTTTACTGTAAAACTTTTACATTTTGCTAATGCCAACATTAACACTGCTGACGCCGGGGGTAGTGCAGGAGCTCTTCCTGTACATTCATACAGGCAAACTAACAAGACCTGTCCGCGAACAGGATAGCTCCCCTGCAGTGCCTTGCCCATCACATAAAAAACTTTGACGTAAAACTTTAAAGTGTGATGCCCACGCCGACGCCCATGCCAACGTCCAAGTGACAACAATAGCTCTCTGTACTTTCGTACTGGCGAGCTAAAGATGTGTCAAAAACTTAATGTCAAGATGACAAACAGTGTACACTCCGATCAGAGTCTGTCAAGATGACAAACAGTGTACACTCCGATCAGAGTCTGATCTGGGTCTACAATGTTTGCTAGAGCCCTTCTGTCCAATTATTGATGCTCATTAGAGTAACTTTGCGGTTTTTACCATACCTGGTTCTGTGTCAATAATATGTTACAGTGTAACAAATTATATACTTCATCTGTCTATTACCGTAATGACACTAAATATTCACACAGACAGGCCTGAACAAACATTGTAAACCCAGATCAAACTGCTCCTCAAGGAGCAGTTTGATCAGGGTCTACAACATTTGCCATTCACTAAGCATCATTTGGATGCATTAACCTGTATAAAATCCACTTTCCAAGAATTTCGAACAATAATTGTCCGACTTTCAGGTGTCCAAAATTTTAGTGTCATTACGGTACTGATGACACAGATGAGTCACTGTTGCATGGTTTTGTCCGCAAAATACACAAACATGGAATGATTCATGATATTATTTACCGTTTTGTTGTTCTAAATCTGGAACTTATAATAATCATCTTTTTTCTATACAATTATCGTTTTGTCTTATATTTGGAACTTGTAATCATCTTATTTTCTTTTTTTATACAATTACCTTTAATCTAAAGTCTGGAACTTATAATCACCTTATTTTTTTATTAAACAATGACCTTTTTTTTTTCTTATCTTCCATGTGTAAGATGTTTAATGATAAAATGGTTTACATGACCCAAGTTTAGATAATGTTTAGTACTCAGTTTTCCTTTAGAAAGGCATCATTGTGACAGACTCCTTTAACAATATGGCATCAGTTGTTCAAAGCATGATTTGCTTAAGTCTTATAGTGCCCATTAAAATTTGCACAACTGCGGTGCAAAAGCTTCTAACATTTTTCTATGTCTTATAGTGCTAATAAAATTTCATGCAACTGCAGCATAAAAGCTTCTCTCACATTTTTTTTTTCAGCAAAATATGGTAATATGGCAATATTTGCATTCAAAAACATTAGTCAAAGATTCGTTAGGTCTAATAATGCACATAAAATGTCATGCAACTGAAGTGCAAAAGCTTCTCACACTTTTTCCAGCAAGATTTGTTAGTGTTTATGCCTACAATGCATTTGAAAATTTAAAATCTCAGTAACTAATGACATCATTAGCCATGAACAACTGGGCACTGCTGGACACTATCACATACATGTCCTTTGTTAAGCAAAATCATTCCAGATTTATAATCAAATGCTGTATAATTGCGAGTTTACACAAATCCAAGTAAGCAGCAAAACCAATATAGTGGCATGTGGGTCCAGCAAAGACTCAGATCAGCCAGAGCACCTGCCCTGTCTGATCAGTCTTTGCTATATGCACTTAAAGGGTAGCTAAGGTCTAAGCTAGCTCCATGCGGACAGCTAAGACTCTGATCAGACTGGGCAGATACCCAGGCTAAGTCTTAGATGGGCGCGCATGCCACTTTGTTGGTTTTGTCATGTTGTGGCTCAATTATGGTTAACATAATAATGCAGAGTCATTCCTAAAGCTGTTATTATTTTGCAGGAGTTATCATCACCTTAAAAATTCCAAGTATTGGGACAGAATTATGAGCAAATAGTAAAGACCCAGATCAGACTGCTCCTCAGGGAGCAGTCTGATCAGGGTTTACACTGTTTGCACTTCCATCTGCATCTTTTGGATGTATCACTGCATTATAAAAGCAAATGGTTCCATTCTTAAGACAATTACGGTAACAGTTATAGGTGTTCCAATTTTCAGAATTTCTATGGTATTTCAGGCTTCCAGCAATCATTTCTAGAAATAAAACTTTTGCAAAAATATCTCATCTGACACTACTTTCATTATATGGCACCCATATATCTAGTTACCCCAACAGTCTCAGCCCAAGTAGCTCAGTAGCTCAGTGGGTTAAGCATTGGAAAGCTAAGCTAGAGGTCTAGGTTATATTCTTGCTAGAGGGGCAGGAAATTTTTTCAACCCTAAATAGAATTCCATTGAAAACTGTCTTTCATTATCACCCTCCTATCATCTTGATATGACTGAAATAATGTTGAAAAGGATTTAAAATCAAAAGTCATCAATCTATTCCTCCATCCATCCATACCTCAACAGTTCTGTAGTAAGGATCTAACATCAGCTCTGCCAACGTTATGATCTGAGGAGTTCTGTCCCAGCCATCTGAGCAATGAACCAGCACAGGGCGTCCCTCCTTATCATTGTTACTGACAACAAGAGTAGCGGCCTTGAGTAGACTAGACATGTTATGTAGCCACTTGGTGTTGTCAAGGTTGGATAACCAGCTGTAAAAGGAAGAAATTAAGGTATATCAGCACACTACCATATTCTCCTATTATCTTTTCAAAAGGAGACAACTTTTTTGACTTGCTATTTGCTTCCCTGGACAATGTGTTTATTTCAAAATTAGGGTCACATATTAGAAGAAAGAATTTGTGCCTCCAGATGCAAATTCTTACCATTTAGAGAAAGGAAGCAAAAATTTAAACAACAATGTTGCTTCCCCTGAAAGTTTACCCATTCACTGTCTCCAAGGGAGATCACTGCAATCCTACCATCTCCATGAAGGCTTCCCTTTAATGTAGACAGCAAAGTCGTTTTTTTAAAGATTGCCACTATTGGAGAAGGGATTCACTTACACAGAAGTAATTACTACTGTGGTAAATTTGTCATCCTTGTTTCCATCTTAACAAAGTAATGTCAATCCACAGGACAAAATCTTTCTAAATTAAATTTGAGCCACATCATGTGACTTCCAACATTGTGACAATTTTGTCATGTGATATTCAGATCATCCTTCTCGATTATACAGGGTAATCAGAAACCTTACTAGTGGCTCTATGGCTTGGGTCACTTCCACAAAAGGCTGATGTGACAAGCAAAGGCTCTGATCAGACTGCACTTATGTGCAGTCTGACCAGAGCCTTTGCTTGTCACTAATGCCACATTGTTGGAAATAACAAAGTGTCTCAATTTTCATTTCATAATATCCCAAAATGAAAATGTCATCAGCTTTTACATATAAAACATGACAATCTGTTAGCGTAAGATAGAGCTACAGTAAAGGATGGATTCTGAAGATAAGTCTGGAATAATTTGCTCCATTAAGGCATTTGTTGTTGCACCTTTTCAGAACCTTCTCAGTGTAGCAATTCAAATAGAGGACTGTACTATAACACAGGTCCTATGGAGAAAGAACCCAAATAGCTTCAGAATTATAGTGTGTTGTTCACTTGATTTTGGAGCTTTGAAAGCAAACCTGGAGGATACATTTTTTATGTACCTTTTGTACTTTGCTCTGGTCTCACTCACACTTTGGTCAAACTTGTATGTTTATTAATCTGGCTAAAGGTTCACCAACATTCCCATACAAATTCAACAACAATTACACAGAACTCTGTTTCTCTCTTGTCCGTGCATTGTCACAAAATATAGCTAATCCAGGAAACCCTACAAAGCTTTATCAGAGCTCCAGATTAGAGGCAGTAACGAGGGTAATCCAAAGATAATTTTTCTTATTTCTCAAGGAAAACTTATGTTGTGACACCTCATTAGAACCGTCTCGCCGAGACGGTTCTAATGAGGGGTCATAAAATAGGTTTTTCTGGAGAAATATGCAAAATTATTCCTGAAATAATTTTGTGTGAGTAATGATTCTCACTCTACCAACAATTCTCTACTCTTTTCAATGAATTTTTGCATGACTCCCAGCTTACCTAGCTTGTTCAGGTCCATTGCTACACAGTTGTCGTAAGGCAACAAAACTTTTCCTTACAGAATGTATGTTGGCAAGGTTCATGAACTGTATTTCACAGCTGGGGTAATACTCTGAAAAAGCAAATAATACAGGTATTTACATCTTCAGAAGCTCAATGGCCTGTAGGTAGGGACTGACCCAATCACTCGCCAGAAGAACCTCTGACTGGTATATATTTCAAAGGTGGCTCATAATATGTACTGTGGTATTACATTTTTCCACTTTAATATTGTTTGGATATTTTTCTGTACACATCCCATCCTATTCTCTTTTCTTCGTCTTTTGGTGCATCTCTCCCATCAGTATATTTATAATCATAGCATTGTATTTGTAGGTACATGTATTGTACTTTTCCAAATTGTTGTATATATATGCTTGTTATACTTACTATCCTGTATGTTAACTAATGAGATATGTATGTATGCTCATAGGCCATATAGCTTTTTGCATTCATAAAGTATTAGTATTCATCAAAATAGGTCTGGAAGAACCAATAAGAATTTACAAGAGGGCCAAGAGGCCCTGAATCGCTCACCTGCGCTAAAAGGTTTAAGGTCAAACTAGGGTCATAGTATGAACAAACCTGATAGTTTGCAACCATTTCCAAATGGTTCTGAAGAAGAAGATTTTTGAATATTTTTCTACTGCTATGGTTCAAACCCTGGACCCCTTGGGCCGGGCCATTTTGGAACCTGGGGCCATCATTTGAATAATCTTGGTAAAGGACCACTAGGTAATGATAGAAGCTAAATTTCAAGCCTCTGAGCCAAGTGGTACTGAAGAAGAAGATTTCTGAATATTTTTCTACGCATTTCTATGGTTCAAACCCTGGACCCCCCTGGGGCGGGGCCATTTTTGACCCTGGCGCCGTCATTTGAACAACTTGGTAAGGGACCACTAGGCAATGCATCATTCCAAATTTTAAGCATCTGCACTAAGGGGTTCTGGAAAAGAAGATTTTTAAGTACATTGTGATTTCGAACCCAAGACTCCCTGCCCCAGAGGCATTTTGGATCCCAGGGCCACCATTTACACAAACTTTGTAGGAGTCCACCAGGCAATGCATCATACCAAATTTCAAACATCTGAGCCAAGTGGTTCGGAACAAGAAGATTTTTGAATAGTTTCCTATATGTATTTCTATGGCTCAAACTCAGGACTCCCTGCCGCAGGGCCATTTTGGACCCTGGGGCCATCATTTGCGAACTTGATAAATGACTACAAGGCAATGCATCATACCAATTTTCAAGCATCTGAGCCATGTGATTCTGAAGAAGATTTTTTAATATTTTTCTATGTATTTCTATGGTTCAAACCCAGGACCCCCTGGGGCGGGCCATTTTAGACCCAGGGGTCAACATTTAAACAAACTTGGTAAAAAACTACTAGGCAAAGGTACATACTACATACCAAATTTTAAGCATCTGAGCCTTGCAGTTCTGAAGTAGAACATTTAATATTTTTCTATGTATTTCTATGGTTCGAACCTGGGACTCCCTGCCCTGGGGCCATTTTGGATCCTGGGGCCACCATTTGAACAAACTTGGTACAGGACCACTAGGCAATGCTACATACCAAATTTCAAGCATCTGAGCCAAGTAGTTCTGGAGAAGAAGATTTTTAAGTATTTTTTAGTTTTGAACCCAAGACCCCCTGCCCAAGGGCCATTTTGAACCCTGGGGCCACCATTTGAACAAACTTGGTAGAGGACCATTAGGCAATGCTACATAACAAATTTCAAGCATCTGAGCCAAGCAGTTCTGGAGAAGAAGATTTTTAAGTATTTTTTAGTTTCGAACCCAGGACCCCCTGCCCCAGGGCCATTTTGGACCCTGGGGCCACCATTTGAACAAACTTGGTACAGGACCACTAGGCAATGCTACATACCAAACTTCAAGCATCTGAGCCAAGCATTTCTGGAGAAGAAGATTTTTAAGTATTTTTTAGTTTCGAACCCACAACCCCCTGCCCCAGGGCCATTTTGGACCCTGGGGCCACCATTTGAACAAACTTGGTAGAGGACCACTAGGCAATGCTACATAACAAATTTCAAGCATCTGAGCCAAGCAGTTCTGGAGAAGAAGATTTTTAAGTATTTTTTACTTTCGAACCCAAGACCCCCTGCCCCAGGGCCATTTTGAACCCTGAGGCCACCATTTGAACAAACTTGGTAGAGGTCCACTAGACAATGCTTCATACCAAATATCAAAGCCCTAGGCCTAGCGGTTTCAGAGAAGATGTCCTTTATAGCAAATTGTCGACGACGCACGACGGACGACGGACACTTGGTGATCACAATAGCTCACCCTGAGCCTAAAGGCTCAGGTGAGCTAAAAAGTGGAAATTTTGTGCCCAAACTCTAAAACGCTTCATGCAAACTGATATGAAATATGAGGAGCAAGTTCTTTAAGAGCAGACGCCATTTTGAAAGGCTACATCATCCACGGAAACAAACAGGAAGTCAAAAAAGTTGTTTCCCTTTGTAAAAATGGCAGAAAAACAGGGTGGTCCAACACATCTTAAAGTGAAGCAGCAGCAGCAAAGCAAGAACTTGAATCTGATAGCTATATGTTTCCTGCCTTACACAGTTTAGTGAACTCAGCATCGGTGATCATGCTCTTTCCAGCTGCACTAAAACTTTGTGTTCTCCCATACATAATGATAGATGACTATGCTGCAGTCCACTTTTTTATACGCCCGTTTTGAAAAAACGGACGTATTATGTCATGGCGCTGTCCGTCCGTCCGTCTGTCCGTCCGTCCGTCCGTAAACATTCTTGTGCGCGCCATAACTCAGTAACCATTTGGGATATCTTCATGAAATTTTGTAGACATATGTATTAGGTAGGGGGAACGTGTCGCATACAAGAATGGTTGCTCCCCCTTCCTTGGTTTCAAAGTTATGCCCCTTTGATTGTTTTTACCCTACAGGTCTTGTGCGCGCCAGAACTAGATAACTGTTTGGGATATCTTCATGAAACTTCATAGCAATGTGTATGAAGTCCCAACGATGTGTCGCGTACAAAAATGGTTGCTCTCCCTTTCTTTGTTTTTGTGTTACATCCCTTTTATTAGTTATCTTCGGCTATTTTTGTGTATACTTATGTTGTGCATACATTAACTCGGTAACTGTTTGGAATATCATGATGAAACTTTATAGCAATGTGGATGATCACAAGATAATATGTCGCATATAAGAATGGTTACTCCCCCTTTCTTAATTTTGGTGTAAACTCCCTTTCCTCCGTCCGTAAACATTCTTGTGTGCTCCATAACTCAGTAACCATTTGGAATATCTTCATGAAATTTTGTAGGCATATGAAGTAGGTAGGGAGAATATATCGCATACAAGAATGTTTGCTCCCCCTTCCTTGGTTTCAAAGTTATGCCCCTTTGATTGTTTTTTTATTCCCTGCAGGTCTTGTGTGCGCCATAACTAGATAACTGTTTGGGATATCCTCATGAAACTTCATAGCAATGTGTATGAAGTCCCAACGATGTGTCATGTTTAACAATGGTTGCTCTCCCTTTCTTCGTTTCTGAGTTACATCCCTTTTATTAGTTATTTTCGGCTATTTTTGTGTATACTTATGTTGTGCATACATTAACTTGGTAACTGTTTCGAATATCATGATGAAACTTTATAGCAATGTGCATGATTGCATGATGATGTGTCACATATAAGAATGGTTGCTCCCCCTTTCTTAATTTTGGAGTAACCTCCCATTGATCATTATTTTTTAGGCATTTCCATTCACTTCATATCTCCTTATCCCTTTGAAATATTAGAAAGAAACTTTGTAGGAATGTGTGTAATAATGGGCCAATGTATCCTGAGCAAGAACCACAACTCTGGCTTGCTTATTGGATTATCTGCCCATGCATAAATTTCCTGTTTACTCT
The DNA here is from genome assembly GCA_963989385.1 of Ctena decussata. Classification (NCBI taxonomy): domain Eukaryota; kingdom Metazoa; phylum Mollusca; class Bivalvia; order Lucinida; family Lucinidae; genus Ctena; species Ctena decussata. The sequence continues at coordinate 20,473,219 of OZ022511.1, read as the reverse complement.
GTAACTCATTAACCGTTTAGAATATTTTAACACACTTTTATGGAGATGTGTATATTGTCAAGGGAATGTATTAGAAGCAAGAATGGTATATCTAGTATACATGTATTTAGTTTATGAATTATCTCCCTTGTTTGACTTTGGCATTTCTCAACTTAGGAGCCACTTCACCTATAGTATCACTAATAGTATTTGATGTGTTAAATATTTAAATAAGGTTGCCGTCATTAATTAAAGTGTGGTTTCCCCTACTTGTCTGTCCTTACGTAAACAATCTTGTTCATTCTAAAATTCCTTTATGACATTACAACGGGCGTATTATGCGCCGCTTGCGAAGCCCTTGTTAGCCTTAGCCCTCTCCCCACAACACCATCTGCCGACCATCCCTCTTACCCTATCCAAGATATGTACTAACTGTTACTCTTTTAGAATTTCATTTTTTTTTTTTTTTTCATTTTTGTGTGTGTGTGTGTGTGTGTGTTGTTGTTTGTTTTTATTTGTTGTTGTTGTTGTTGTAAATAAAACTTCTACAACAAAACAAACGAACTTCTCTGCAGTTCTGGGCCCGGTTATTCAAAATTATAAAGGTCATCTAATGAGGCATTATATTTTCAAATATGCTGTATGCAAAAACACTGCCATTTTTTTTTTAAAAAAATGAGCAAAAGCTTCTCAAATTTTTTCAGCAAAAAATATTAGCATACTTGATTTAATGTGTACTAGAAGACTAACTGAATCCTTGACTTTGTTTAGGTAACAATGCTTTGGACAACTCGACCCATGGTGTCAAAAGCAGAAAACGTACCTGGACATTCTACGCCACCACCTTTAGCTCTGTTAGCAAATGCTGCACCATAGGACCTACAGTCGATGATCAACATCTTCTTTGGTTCCTCTATCACAGTACTTTCATCTTCATCTGCAATATAAGTAGTCCAGGGTTCGAGGTTATAAAACTTGAGAATAATCTCAAACTCAAAATATAGCACACTGATTGGCTGCTTCCGAGCACATGCTCGGAAGCAGCCAATCAGTATGCTTTATTTTGAGTTTGGGATTATTCTCAACTTTTATAACCTTGAACCCACATTAACCCTCAAAGTGCCAAAAAGCATACAACAAAGTTTTTGTCAGCAAAATTTCAAAAAAGGTGTCCTCCAAGCTATATCAAATTGAGAATTCAAAGAACAGAGGGCAAACAATGTAATCTAGCTGATGCAGCTTATAATGAGCCACCTCATCTGGTTCTATGCTGTTTGCAAATTCAATTATTTTCATTTCTGAACTGTGTAAATGCCATGATATAACCATAATACCCTACAGATTATGACAAAAACTTTATTTGGTTATAGGACTGTTTTCCCTCCCTTCAAAACAACCAAATAAACCTCGAACATTCTTACAAGACATATCTATATATTTCAGCTTGTTATGAAAAAAAAAAAAACAGTGTGTAACAGAATAACAAGACAATTAAATAGAGGGCCTTGCCCATCACATAAAAAACTTTAACGTAAAACTTTAACATTTTGCTAACGCCGACGCCGACGCCAAAGCTGACGCCAACGCCAACACCGACGTCAGGGGTAGCGCAATAGCTCTTCCTGAACTTCGTTCAGGCGAGCTAAAAATCATTATTTCAAGTTTCCTGGGATATTTGTTGTTTGCATGTTATCAAAATGGAGTATGAAAAAATAAGCTTTATAATAAACACATTTACCTTCATCATTCAAACTTGACCTTGACAGTCTATCATCCTCATCATTATCTTTTTTCCGAGTCCCTGGGTTCATAGCACAGGCCAGCGGGATGGCCTCTAAGAATTTCTCATCATCTGTGTTCCGCCAGCCTAGCCAGCCAATCTCAGGCTGGCCACAACGCACCAACACTGCACCATTTTGACAGTTCCTGAAGCAGATTAAATACAAATGTAAGGATCACCAGTTCATGCTGCAACTTAAGGCGTATGGGCACATCTCCACCTTTTTCAGTTGTTTTTACAAAGGGAAACAACTTTTGTGGCTTCCTTTTAGCTTCCCTGTAGGATGAAGCCCTTCCAAAAGGGGTCATCTCTTAAAGAAAAGAATTTGCTCCTATAGGAGCAAATTTTTTTTCTTTAAGAGACGACCCCAATAGAGAATGGGGGCAAAACTGTAAATGACAGAGTTGTTTCACCATGTAGCATATCAATATTCCAATCAGACGTTTAGGAAATATAAGCTATGGATACAAATTAAACGTAAAACTTTAACGCATATGTTATACATATTTATAAGTTTGAGTTCTTGACTCTAGCTAGGTCAGCTGCAGCATCCAGATGATGTTAACTCATCTCCATCAAAACTGGAATAAACCTATTAACATATCAAAAGGTTTCATTATGGCATGTAGGACATATAAACATAAGAACATAAACCTAGGAGTGAGATGATAAACTTGAGTTCAATAAACTCAATAAAAATCCTTCAAAGTCTCTAAATTTAATCAAAAACAGCCAAATTTTCTAGTGAAAAAAATCTTTGTTTGCCATAATCTGGTTGTAGACTTTGAATTATTTCCCTTGGTAATGACGTATAACGGAGCTATTTAACGGGACTCTACCGGTCCCATTAAAGCGACAATGGCGCTCTGCCTAGCAGTCGCATCTGGGTGACAATGGCGCCAAACCCGTGCTCACTTGCTCGCTCATTCACTCATAAACTTAATGCAATACTTTAATGCATACTTTGTACAAATTTCTAAGTCTGTCTCCATGACGTTTAGTCAGCAGCAGCAGCCACATAATGTCAACTAGTCTCTTTCAACATATGAATAATTCTAATCACATATCTTAAGCAGAGCTCTAGATAAGAGGGGCATTTGATGATTGATAATTGAGGGATAATTTTTCTTATTTCTCATTGAAACCATATGGTGTGACCCCTCATCTGAACCGTCTCGTCGAGATGGTTCAGATGAGGGGTCACAACATAAGTTTTTATGCAGAATTAACAAAAATTATCCCTAATTTTCACCAAATACTCCCTCTTATCTAGAGCCCTGTAAAGGTTTTGTTCAGGTGTCCAGAAGAAAAGAAGGAACTGACAGAAGAATGGAAAGGATGAAAACCCAAAAGCCATCTACCTCTTGACATACTTCATACCTGGGGTAAAGTGAGAAATGTATAAAAGTTTACTAACCTCCAGACTACAGAAGGAAACCTTCGTAGAGCTCTGAAGTCTGCCACCTTCCTCAGTCTCTCTTCAGATACTGACTTGGGAATTATATGCTCCTTGGGATATGAACTGCAGATGCTGTAAAGACAGTAAAAATGGTCTTTAAAATACAAAGAGTAATTTCTGAGCTCTAGATAAGGGTATTTGATGATAACTGAGGGATAATTTTCTTTATTTCTCATTGAAACCATATGTTGTGACCCCTCATCTGAACCGTCTCATTGAGACGGTTCTGATAGAGGGTCACAACATATGGGATCACAACGTATGTTTTTATCCAGAATTAACAAAAATTATCCTTAATTATCACCAAATACTCCCTCTTATCTAGGGCTCTGGAGTATCATAAAGCTGGACACTGATGTAATTTCTGCTAGCCTTCAAATGGACGGTGCAACCTCACTATAGATTCATCATTGTGAAGTGGCTCCACCTCACTGACATGGTTCTACTCATAGGCCTCAACAAATGTTTCCATGTAGAAGTTAAAAAATATCTTCAAACACAGTCAACTCTCGATATCTCAAAGTCGAATCTCATCCCAAACTACTGATATCTCAAAGTAAATTTTCTGGGACCAGAAAATTTACTTTGAGGTATCAGTAGTTTGAGATAAACAGGAGTTAAAATTTAAACAAAAATATGGAATATGTCGGAACTAGATTCCTTGATATCAGGGGTGATTTGAGATATCAGTGTTCGAGATATTGAGAGTTGACTGTACTCCCTTTATAAGGAACATCTCTTCAGACTGTTGCAACATACCAATAAACAGATTAAAGCATGCTGTTATATGCTGCACATCATATGAGCCGCGACACCACAAAATCAACAAAGTGGCATGTGTACCCAGCGAACACTCAGATCAGCCTGGGTTCCCACCCAGTCTGATCAGAGACTTTGCTGTTGGCATGGAGGTAGCTCAGACCCTTAGCTACCCTTGAAGTGCACAGGGAAGACTCTGATCAGACTGTGCGGATGCCCAGGCTGATCTTAGTCTTTGATGGGCGCACAAGCCACTTTGTTGGTTTTGCCGTGTTGTGGCTCACAAAATTATTACATCTAAGGGCCTTGAAGAATGGTCTGAATAGTTCCTGTATTTTTGACCATATGCTGCTGATACTGAAGTAGTACACTACACTCAATATCTCAAGCAAGGCATATGTAAAATATATATCCTAACACTTTTAAAACAAAATTATTATGATCCATGACTGTAATGGTCTACTCCAGACCTTATGCATAAGGGCAAGAAAATTAGGCTCCTTCCCTCTTCAGGAGAGAGTTCTGCCTGGCTAATCAAAATTTCATCTTCTTGACAGGATATTTTACTATACTGCTATAGGGGAAAAGTGTGTTCTGAAAAAATTTAATTAAGAACCTAACACCGGGCCTGAACCCTCTTTTATTTCAATCAAAATTATCAGTTTATGGAGCCCCAATACCAATACCATGGGGGTAATACCAGTTTGGCTACCTGTGCTTTCGACTGAGTCTGTACTATACAAAGTGGCTTTCGACTGAGAATATGATCATAAGCATTTCCAATAATGGTAAATGGTACTATTGTTAATGGCTGTCAACCGAGCTGATACCGTTGTTGATTGTCTCCAGAGCTCTAGATAAGAGGGAGTATTTGATGATAATTAAGGATAATTTTTCTTATTTCTCGTCGAAACGATATGTTGTGACCCTCATCTGAACCGTCTTGTCGAGACGGTTCAGATGAGGGGTCACAACATATCTTTTTATGCAGAATTAACAAAAATTATCCCTAATTATTATCAAATACTCCCTCTTATCTAGAGCTCTGTGTCTCGGTCAAAAGCCAATTTTGCAAGTATGATAATTGACTGACTCGGCTGAAAGCACAGGTAGCCAAATTGGTATTACCCCTGTGAATACAGCAAAACCTCACTGGCCAAACCTTATCTAAATGTCTGCATTGCACAACTCCATGCAGTAAAACGCTGACTAATCAAGATAATGGTCCGTCAAAACCACAAAAAGGTAGCTTAAAAACATGATCATGTTTGTGAAATGCGACTTGAACTTTCACGTTGATAAAAATGACGAAACATATATAGATAACAGGATCCTACCAGTGCTGCAGATAAGAAAGGATAAAAGAGATAATTTAAGGATATTTTTTTTTCATATATCTTTCACGTCTTCACAAATACATATGTTGTGATCCCTCATTAGAACCGTCTCGCTGAGACGGTTCTAATGAGGGGTCACAACATGTTTTCGTTTAGAAATAAAAAATTATCTCCAAATTAAATTCAAAATCCCACCTCATCTGGAGCTCTGATGGATGGATGGATGACTTGCGATTTTACGTCCTTTTCAACAGTATTTCAGTCATATCAGGACGATGGGCTTGTGATAATGAAAGGCTGTGTGCAATGGAACCCCGTTTACGATGGAAAGAACTCCGCCTCCAGCGGGGTTCGAACCCGCGACCGCTAGATCAGTAGGCCAGCGCCTAACCCACTGAGCTACCGGGGCTCCTATCTGGAGTTCTGTATTACCTTGAACAACATGTCGTACTGATATCAGGACAACTGTTCAGGTATTAGTCATCTTCCTGAATAGCTGAGTAGGTACTTCATTTTTTTTGTGACAAAAGGACACATGGGTAAATGTATATGAGTATACAAAACAAATTTTATCCCTTTAAGCGCCAAGAAAGCAGAAGCCACCTCATCTGGATCTACACTGATTGCAATTTCAACCGTTTTCATTTTTTTTTTGCACTTTTAAGGCTTAAAATCTGCATGCATATCATGTCAATGTCTGAAATTTACTTTTCTTGGAGGATCAAAATTAATGCTGCTAATGTTAAAAGGAAAGAAGAAAAATCTGGCTGTTACATAACCATTCTCCTGGCCACAGAAGTTGTACAACTAACTTAAATTAATTTGATTGACAAGAATTTTCTGTTTGCTAATCTTCCCAACAAGCTTTTCTCCAAAACTGTATTTTCTATGAAACAGAGAGCTTAAGGTGAATGGATACAACTCAATGTTTTTTTTTTCCACTACTTTTACAAAGCATGCCTACCAATCAATCTCATGAGCAACTGTGATCAACACCAAATCTAGTGAACTATTTTCTCTGGAACAGATTTATGTTAAATATAAGAATGCTATTTCATAACATAAAGGTTGCTCTTTCCATACATGAAAAGATTAGATACATGGGTATATGGCATATACTTTTCCAGTAGTTTCATTACTATGGTGAAACACAGTCATGGAGGAAGCAATCAAATGCCTGGAAAAGAACATGACTATATGTTTAATCCTTGCAATGTGAGAATGAACCAATCAATATGTGACAAAATAGCGTTCTAATATTAAAATAAATACATTTCATAGAAAATTATTCACTAAATTCTAGAGAAAGTGTGCCTTTTTGACTCCTCTAATGCTAAACTGGACACTCCTCTCAATGGATTTTTGCTACTGATCGTGGTTGCACATGAGAGTGATTGGTTGGCATGCACAGAGAAGGCCCCAATGTAATGGGAGACAAATTCTTCTATCAAAGAATTACCTCCCCTGAAACAGTATCCATTCACCATAAAGAAATATAAAAGGTCACCAATGGTTGGGTTATAATACGGCAGTTTTCCCCTTCAAAAATAATCTCAAAAATCAAGATCTTGATCTTGATTTTTGAGATTGTTTTAGAAGGGAAAACTCCATCTCAAAGCAGAATTTCAAAAAAATGATTTTTATATTTGTGGCCAGTCCAGAGACAGGAGTTAACTTCATTGCTGAAGAAATACCGTGTCTCACCTGAAATCGCTGTTCACTTCAGTATACTGCCATGCATTCTTCATATCAAACTTCATTCTCTCTAGTTCCGCTGTAAAACTGTAAGGTCTCTGCTTGTCTGTAATATATAACACAATTTAGGTCTCAGAGCTCTTTGTATGCTGGGGTTTTGAAGGTATCTTTTCAGATAATTTTCTGAGTCTTATAAAAATATATGTTATGAACCTCTTTAGAATGAGGCAGTTCTAAAGAGAAGCCACAGAGTATGCTTTTTAGATAATTATAATGGCTATAGCCTATAAGACAGAGTTTTTTCTCTCCTCCAGAACAACCCTATCTAGACTACTTAGATCAGTCTATAATATAGATCTAGATTTTTGAAGTTGTTTTTTAGATGAGAAAAAAAAACAGTACAATCAATGTGACAGAAAATGCCCTATCTTATAACATAATACCTTGTGGTTTTCTCAGACAAGTTTAATACTGACGGTAACTGCGGTATTATATACTGTTGTGTGATGATCTCCCTAGACTGTTGATGAGAGAAAACAGCACTCAAGTCAGCTGCTTTAATCATCTGATCAATATTAATGTCTTTATAAACCAAGGTTACAGACGAGAGATGTGGGGAATGAATAAGACAGATGTGACTGAAATATAGTGAAATAGTCAAGAATGAAATGCATTGAAACCATAGAGACTTTATTAGAATTGCATACCTTCAATTGCATACCTTGTCTGTCTGTATTTATAATTAGAAATAGATATTCAATCTATCAATTTGGACAAGTCTCTGGTCCAAAGTCAGAGATAGTTATTCAATTTCAAATATAAAGTATTTAAGGGTTATATAGCAGAGCTTGAAGATTTCTAAAAGTGTTACTCGTCCTGCATAAAAAAGTGTCAAAAATTATAGTGAATTTGGCAATTTACATTGACCAATTTCTAAATTTTCACACATCCTGTGGCATGAGGCACTTGTAAATACAAGTGGGTGAGTACATTTTTCAAGCCGTGATGAGGCCAAAATTTTGCAGTTTATGGCAAAATACCATTCTGTATCATAAACAGGAGTGTGTTTGCTTTAAAAAATTTCAATCCTAAAACGAAACTGACTTTTCTGTCTTTAGAATTCAAAAAGATTGAGAAAAAGGGTTATAATGTGATCTAGATGACATTAATCTTGTCATATACTTTTGTTCTCTAAAGGGATTCCAGAAGGTCCTGATACATCTATTTTTTCCCCTCTTTCTTCTTAACCTTAATTCAGGTTTTAATGCAGAATCTATTTCTCTGTATGTTTTTACATACAGCAGAGTCTCATTACCACACTATAAATATGTATTCTGGAAGATGGACTGATGTCCTTTTCAACAGTGTTTGAGCCGTGACACGGCAAAACCAACAATGTGGTGGTGCGCCCAGCACACACTCAGATCAGCCTGGGCATTTACCAATTTTTTTCAGATTCTTTGTTAAGTGCCCAAAGGGTAGCTAAGGATCTAAGCTACCTCCATGCGGACAGCGAAGACTCTGATCAGACTGGGCGGATGCCCAGGCTGATCTGAGTCTGCGCTGGGCGCACAACCACATTGTTGTTTTTTTCGTGTCGCGGCTAATTTCAGTCATACCTGGATGACAGAAGGGTGACTATGAAGAGCTCTGTGCAATGAAGCATTATTTAGGTTTGGACAGTCTCTCCCCTCCATGGGAACTTAATGTCCCCACCCTGTGATCCAAATTCTGAAGAGCTAACCACTCAAACTTGTGAACATGACACACTATTTTGGATATAAGCCTATTATGCCATAATTACTGCCATTGAGACTAAACTACAAAGGAATATAAAGCAAATGAGCATTTAATGCTTATTTGCCTTATATAGAGCTCTAGATAAGAGGGAGTATGATGATAATTAAGGATAATTTTTCTTATTTCTCATTGAAACCTTATGTTGTGACCCCTCATCTTAACCGTCTCGTCGAGACGGTTCAGATGAGGGGTCACAACATATGTTTTTAAGCAGAATTAACAAAAATTATCCAAAATTATCATCAAATACTCCCTCTTATCTAGAGAGCTCTGCTTATATTCCTTTGTACAACACTATGGCTTTCTATGGACCCCAAAAACATAGTCAAAGGGACTGTACTCTACTGTACATACTACAAGAGGGTGATTTGCTCTAATGGTTTGTCAAAATGATCTCTTCTTCATATGAATGAATGAAGTGTTTTGGTTGTAGTTCATTGTCCAAACAAAATATTTTGGCAGTGTGCCCTTACCTTGAGGTAATCATTTGGTAAGACTAACTAATAGAAAAGAATTGCTTGGGTTGATCTATAAAACATGAATATACCGTAATGACCCTAAAATTTCGGACACCTGAAAGTTGGACAGTCATTGTTCCGAAATTCTTAGAAAGTGAATTTTACACACGGTAATGCATCTAAATAATGCTTAGTGAATGTCAAACATTGTAGACCCAGATCAAACTGCTCCTCAAGGACCAGTTTGATCTGGGTCTACAGTGTTTGCTCAGACCTGTCTGTCAAAATATTTAGGGTCATTACGGTACATTAAAGGGTGTCTGTGTCTTACATGAAATTATTATCCCTTTTCTGACCAGTGGCCTTGTCCATCCTTATCATTTGGATGAGTTTATTTATAGTTTTAGGGGTTTATTGTGAATATTTTCGTTTTTACTGTATTTTGCATGGAAATTCCTGTAAGCAAACAGTGTAGACCCTGGTCAGATGCCACGTTTTGTGGCATCTGAACTGTGTCTCCACTGTTTGCATATGTCCCCAAAATGGGTATCCAGTCTAAAAAGGTTAAATTTTGTACCTTGCAAATGTTATGCATAGAAATATATGAAATACCTTTAACCCAAACACCAAAGAAAATAATAATTTAATTAAGTCCTATATCACCACATTTCTGAGGGGCAAATATTTTCTCTCAAAACTACACATATTATGGAATGGCATTCTGCATCAGTCATAAAGGGAACTTACAAGATATGTTTTATTAAGACATGCTGTATTTTCCTCGCTTTTTTTTTCTTCTTTATTTATGCAATGTAAAAATGAATGAAAACAATGAGTTGTTTCTAAACTGATTCAAAAAATTTTGTGCATTGTGAGAACTTCCCGTTTCATAAATCCAGGAACCTCATTTTGTTTAATTTCTAGGAAAGTATTTTCACAATAACATGTCACACACAATTTTTCTGCTCAAGTCCTAAAATTTTACCTTGTGACAAAAACTGCTGGCTAAAATGTCAAACAGTGCATACTTGATTAAACTGCTCCTTTTTTACATTTCATCCTACGCAAAACTGACAATCAGGGTTCAGTTGTTCAAAGCAGTGTTAGCCTAACAATGTCTTTACTCAAAGATGTAAAGTCTTACAGAACTCACAAAATCATTTGTGGTATTAATTTTGCTGAAAATTTGTGAAAAGCTTTTGCATTGCAAAAGCTCCTCACATTTTTTGGCAAAAAATGGCAGTGTTTTTGGGTACAATATGTTTGAAAATTTTAACGTCTCCTTAAATGATGACCTCGTTGGTATTGAACAATTTGGCCAAGGCTGTAACCGGTTATGAATAAACAGAAATGGCCTATACCAACCCCACTGTCTAAGCCAAACCAAACAAAACCTTGAGTCTGACTCTGTACTAGGAGCACCGGTAGCTCAGTAGGTTAAGTCTATCAGTCCGGGTTTGCATCCCGCCAGAGGCGGAAATCTCTTCAACCATAAACAGAGTTCCATTGCACACAGCCTCTCACTATCACCCTCCCATCATCCTGATATGACTGGAATACTATTGAAAAGGACGTAAAATCGCAAGTCATCCATCCATCTATGACTTTTTACTAGTGTTATAAAGTGTTGCACAAATTCTTTAGTCCAGCAAAAAAAATCTGATTAGGGTCTGCATTTTTGCCCTTTTGCTGACAGATATATCAGATTAATCAGAGCTCCAGATAAGAAGGGGAAACATGGATAATTCGCAGATAATATTTTTATCTCTAAACAGAAACATATGTTGTGACCCCTAATTAGAACCGTCTCAGCGAGACGGTTAAAATGATTTGTTACAATATATCTTTCAATGGAGAAATACAGAAAATTATCCCTCTTACCTCTTCTTATCTGGAGCACTGAGATTTGTCCCGAAAAAAACCCAGAGGGCCAATGGCCCTATATCGCTCACCTAAGCACTGAGGTTACAGCAACAAAACACCATGCACAACAGCAATAAAAAGCACCATTAATGTGGAGGATAATATCACAAATATTTATGAAAAAAAGCTTTATCCCCCCGTAATGGCTTCTCAGAAGAAGATCTTTGGCTGCAATGGCAACCAATCAAAATCAGGTATTTGGGAAGTATTCATATGGCTGGTAGAGGACTACTCCAGGAACGTTTCTGCGAAGCTTTTGTCAAAATATCTGCAGTAACACAGAAATAAATAGCAAATGTCCACTTTCCCCATTATAAGTCTATGGAAACTTTAAGTTGCCATAGCAACGAATTCACACGGGCAATGATAATATAAAACATACTTTAGGTAGAGGCTAATGTTATCAATATGTATGCTAAGTATCAGCTTCATCCCCCTGATGGCTTCATTTTTCCCATAATAAGTCAATGGAAACTATAAGTTGCCATAGCAACCAAAGTTCTTATGGGATTGGAAGAAATAGAATAAAATTTATGTAGAGGCTACTGTCATCAACACATCTGCACAATATCAGCTTCATCCCCCATATGGCTTCTGAGCAGAAGATTTTTTTTTTTTTTTTTTTCGGAAAATTTACCCTATATTTTGCCATGGCAACCAATCAAATTCAGTGATTTGGAGAAAATTCATATAAATCGTAGAGGACTACTCAAGAAACATTTCTGTAGAAAAAAAATCTAAATAACTGCAGTTAGACAGTAAAAATTGCCAATTTCCATTTTCCCCATTATAAGTTAATGGAAACTCTTAGTTGCCATAGCAACCAAACTGCTGGAGCAGTTGCCATGAAAAACAGTAATTCTATAGAGGCTAGTACTAAGGTTCTTTCTGTAAAGTTTGAGCTTTATTGGCCACACAGTTTCTGCGGAGATGCTTTTTAAATATTTTTCTATTTTTAACTATTCGGTTGCAATGGCAACCATTCAAATTGCGCAATTTGCATAAATTTAACATGGCTGGTTAAAGACTACTCAAGGTACATTTCTATGAAAGTTTTGTCAAAATATCTGCAGTGGCATAGCAATAAATGCAAATTTTCCATTTTGCCATTATAAGTCAATGGCAACTTTCAGTTCCCATAGCAACCAAACTGCTGGAGCAATAGCCAAGAAAAACAGTACTTTTATAGAGGCTAGTACTAAGATCCTTCCTGTTAAGTTTGAGCTTTATTGGTTGTATAGTTTCTGAGGAGATGATTTTTGAATATTTTTTCTATTTTTAACCATTCGGTTGCCATGGCAACCAGCCAAATTGTGTAATTTACATGAATTTCATTCGGTTGATAGAGAACTACTCAAGGAACATTTATGCAAAAGTTTTGTCAAAATATCTGCTGTGACATAGCAATAAATGCAAATTTTCAATTTTTCCCATACAAGTCAATGGAAACTTTAAGTTGCCATAGCAACTAAAGTTATCAAGCGATTTGGATAAAAAACAGTATTATTGGTTCCCCCTGCCCATAGATGCTATATATGAAATTTGGTTACAATGGGCCTTGTAGTTTCAGAGGAGATGTCGTTTGAAAATGTTGACGGACGGACGGACGGACGGACAGACGGACGGACGACGGATGCCTGCCTATACTATAAGCTCACCTGTGAGCCTTCGGCTCAGGTGAGCTAAAAATGGAAAAAGCTCCTAAAATCATTAGTATCGCAATATATAAGTTGACTGTTTTCACACCCCACCACTGTACAAAGTCTACACTGTTTGATAGAGCATGTACATCCTAATACCAAGCTTCTCACAAATACCTACCAATAGGGCAAAGTTGGTAACAACCCTCTAAGAAAGTTGTCAATGAAAATGGAAAAAGCCCCTATAAACATTAGTATCGCAATGTTTAAGTTAACCGTTCTCACACAGCCTCACCACGGTATGAAGTCTATGCTGTTTGATCGGGTATGTCAGTCTGAATACATGCACTAAACTTCATACAAATACCTACCAATAGGGCAAAGTTGGTAACAACCTTCTAAGAAAGTTGTCCATAAAAATGGAAAAAGCCCCTAAAAACATTAGTATCACAATGTTTAAGTTAACTGTCCTCACACAGCCTCACCATGGTATGAAGTCTATGCTGTTTAATGGGTCATGTCACTCAATACAAATACCTACCAATAGGGCAGAGTTGGTAACAGCCCTCTAAGACAGTATCACTCTCCAGTCTATTTCTGTCAACACACCAGGCATGGAAGGCAAAGGCAAAAGTGTCGTCTAACTTTCTACATGGGGCTATCTTGATGGACAGTCTCTTAAACCAATCCTGACATGTGTCGTTGGTGCCAAATGCACATCTGAAAATAGAAAATTTGAGCCATGTCATGTGACTTCCAAGAATGTGGCAATATTGTCATTTGATATTCAGATTATCTGTCTCATTTATACAGGGTAATCAGAGATCACACTGTTGGCTCTATGGCTTGGGTCACTTCCATAGAAGGCTGATGTGACAAGCAAAGGCTCTGATCACACTGCACTGATGTGCAGTCTGATCAGAGCCTTTGCTCATCACCAATGTCATATTGTTGGAAATCACATGACATGGCTTAAATGTTGATGCCTTATGAACTTTTTTCTTCCATTTATGGCCGAAGCTACATATACCAGTACTATTACAGAGCTCTAGATAAGAGGGAGTATTTGGTGATAGTTCGGGATAATTTTTTTTAATTCTGCATAGAAACGTATGTTGTGACCCCTCATCTGAACCGTCTCAATGTTCAGATGAGGGGTCACAACATATGGTTTCGATGAGAAATAAGAAAAATTATCCTTAATTATCATCAAATACTCCCTCTTATCTAGAGCTCTGCTATTAGTAAGCAAGTGCAAGTTATGGAATTTTAAACTAAGGAGAACTGATACACTGCAAAGGGAAGCAACTCTGTAATTTTCACTGTTTGCCTCCCATGTCAATGGAGGTTATCTCTTGGACAAAAGCAAATTCTTTCTTTCAAGAGTAGACCCCTTTTCAGAAGGGTTTGTTTCCAAGGGAACCAAACAGGCACTCCCAAAAATGGTGGAAAAACATGATGGAGTGAGATCTCCCGATAAGAAGGGGTAACAAGGATAATTCAGAGATAATTTTTCCTATGTCTCATCTAAAACATACATTGTGGCCTCTCACTAGAACAGTCTCAACAAGAGACAATATGCTTTTATGGGAAAATAAGTTAAATTATCCTTAACTTATCCCTGTTACCCCTTCTTATTACAAATACATCTTTTGTTCTATAAGAAAGATCATTCCTCAGGTACAACCATTTGGCAGATGCATTAATTGTTAACCTGCATTTTCAGCAATTTTACCAATTCTTGTGTGGCAACAAAAATAAAAGCCTAAATACAATGCCTCCCCTGTCAATAGCAGCAACCACTAGTGTTAAATCTTCACAATCATCACTTTAGAGATTTGCTTACCATATCAATCCAAATAAATGCCCATACTCTAATAAAAGCCCTGTCTCATTTCAAAAAATAATGTTAACTTGCATGAATTTCGGTTTGCTTTTACGGATGAGTCAACTCTTTTAAATGGGTCTACTCTTAGAGACAAGAATTCGCTCCTACAGGAGCAAATTCTTTCCTTTAAGAGTTGACTCCTACTGAGAACAGAGGTAAAAATAGTACACCTATTCACCTTAATACAGTTTATTAGAGGTATTTAGCAGTGGCTGATTTACTTCAATTTATTTCTAATAGAACCCCTTTCGTAAAATACAACACCCCTGGGGTGTTTAATAGGATTATTACAGTATATGATACAGAAGCACAATTTTCTGGCAAACAACCTTGTCCAGCAACAGGTCCTGTTTAACCTTGCTATACTAAAATGCAGTCATATTTTGAAAACATATTTTCTATGAAATTGAGAAACCTGAGCGTGCTACATTTTTCTATCCAACTAGTAAATTATAAAACCTGCCAGTTTCATTTTACACACTTCAAGGACAAATAATATACATCTTTCCTCACCAATTTCTCAACCTTTTTCTCATGTTACCTCATATTCATGAATAATGGACCACAATGAGTAACCTTAAACCATCAGTTTCCTTCCTTCACCACATACATACATTTTTGAACAGTATACAGTTTAATACCTGTATACTGTTCAAAAATGTACAGTACGCGCAACGTGGAGACTTGATCTGACACGCTCTCGCGAGAAATTTTAATCTTTTCCACGAAAGTTTAGTGGGGTTTTTGCGTGTGAAATGCGTGGGAGATGCGAGACACTCGCGAGATGCGTGACGTTAAACTCGCGAGAAAACAATTTCTTTTCACGCGAGACACGCAACTTTCGAGAGAAAGGATTAACTCCATGTATGCTCAGGTGAGTCATCGGCGTCAAACTTAATCACGCGTGACGCGTGTTTTCGAGTGGAAAGGATTAACGATTCCTATCAATTTCACAGGTCATTATATGTTGTACAGGTAATTCATTTATATTTTTACTTTGGGCCTAAAAAAAGTTGTGATTCCGGTTTCCAACCGACTGGTCTTTTTTGGCGCCGACTAAAAAATTTTTAGCGGCAAAAATTACGATCGGCAATTTCAGCCATTCCAGAAATAACCGAACAAATAGACGGCATAAACCGCTCACGCTATGACGCGTAAAGCATACCAGTTTGTCGCATAGTATACAATACTGCGCAGGCTGATCCTCATATTTACTATCAGCGTATGGAATAAGATTCCTTTCACCATTTTGTGCTCTGAGCGGCGTCCTTTGATGTCAAGGCACGAGACTGACCTATAAACGTGCTGTGTTTACGTATTTCAACAAATGCTACCGTCTTCACATTTTATTACGGCAAAGGCCCTGAATGCGTTCAGTCACCTCTAAATATGAATACATATATATTATGTTTATTAGTCCGAATACTTTGAGAATTTTTCGCGCAGCAGAATCAGTTTCTTTTTTCATACAGATAATGTGATTTTGCAACGCGGAGATCGGAATAAAAAACAAACTTCTCACCTCTTATTTTTCATTCATTTTGATGCATTTTTAAAATCCAAACACTTTGACTATTAATCCACGACGCAAAATCATATTTTCTATATTTCTTGAAAATAGGATGCAGCTGTGACGTATTTTTTTTTAGCTGTCAAACCAACAGGTTTACAAATTTGCATATTTCAGCGAGTGGTTAAGCGGACGTCAATCACCTCTGAGACAGCCCATTTGCTAATCAAGTCATTGTTGTCGCGTGCGCTTTTAATGGAAACTTGACAGCTCTTACATCAGAAAGTTTATATTGGTTAATAAGTAAACATTTCGGCACGTGCCACTTGCGGTATAGCTTTGAGTTCAAAAGCTGATCGAAACGCTTTGATCTTTGTGACTGTTTTGACATGGATTGGGCTATTATCGGTGGCGGCTGAGCGAAAATTTTTGTCTGTGTCATCATTCTAGAATTTTGCTACTAAGTAATCTATTAACAATATTCTTTCAAACATAAGCCTCTCTAATTAACTCGCTGCGTAATTGCAACAAAATTACGCTGATCATGATTGTTTATCAACACATCCTTAATTCGTAACGGTCAAACAATACTTGCGTTGAGGATGCGATCAATTAGGTTATTCACGCACGCTTACAATGTATTAATTGAACCGTTATCAGCGTCGAAAAAAATGCATTGCGAATCGTAAAGGTATATGTATAGAAACTTGCATTTACTGTACATGTACATTGTACCTACCTGGACAAAATTCCACGCGTGATGCGAGAAAGTTTCTCGCATACATCACTCTATGAATTTCACGCGAGATGCGAGGAATTTTCTTGCGTGGAACGTGGCGATATTCAAACACGCGAGGAAGTTTAGTGTGAAATGCGTGAGAGTTGCGAGAGAATCTCGTGGATTTTAATCCCTTCCTCGCGATTTTAAGTGTCACGCGAGAGCGTGTCAGATCAAGTCTTCACGTTGCGTGTACTGTATGCATGTGGTGGGTGAACCATAATTATTCAACTACTTATTTGAGCCACATCATGTGATTTCCAACAATGTGGTGTTGGTGACAAGCAAAGGCTCAGATCAGACTGCACATAAGTGCAGTCTGATCAGAGCCTTCGCTTGTCACATCACCCATCTATGGAAGTGGCCTAAGGGATACAGCCAACAGTGAGGTCTCTGATACCCCGTATAAATGAGAAGGATGATCTGAATATCACACGACAAATTGCCACATTGTAGGAAGTCGGATGATGCGGCTCAAAATTTTTGTTTTCGGTATGACAATCTCTGTGTAGGAAACTGTAACAGGCATATTATTGTGACATTGTTTTCAACTATCAATAACTATGGCTAATTATGGCCAATAGTGCTTTCAACTCATCAGTATTTTTGATAGGGGACTATATTTTGAAATTTATCTAATTGGTACAAAACTACTGTAAGAAAGGGGGTTTATGTAAGAAGTTTGAAAGCTGACTTTTATGGTCATAATAAATTATGACACAATTATGAGCCACTGGATAATGATAATTATGTGAAAATACAGTATTTTTCTTATTTTTACCAGAGCCCAAGATAATAACTAATGATAACTCCAGACATTTTTTCTTATTCTCCATAAGGACAGTACATTGTAACTGCTCATTAGAACAATCTCCCTGAGGCAGTTCTCCTCAATTTCAAGACACCAAATAAGCAGACAATAAAATCTACCTCTGCAAAATTTCAAAACATGTATCCTCAAATTATACCATATAGAGACTTCAAAGAAAAGAGGCAACCAGTGTAGATCCTGATGAGGTGGCTCAGTTTGAACGGCCTCATCTGGATCTAAGCTGTTTGCAAATTCAGCTATCTTTATTTCTGGCAATTTAAGTATTAAATGGAGAATGAATATCAACCAGAAGTCACAGTCTCGACCGTCCTCTGCAGACTATCAATTTCAAGCAAGCGTAGGATCACAGTCTATGAAGTTCATAATCCTGTTAATAACCAACAATTTAGCGTCAGCAAAGAAATGGCAGACCTCTCAATGATAGGTATAATGACAAATAACATTGATTTTTCTGTCTCCAGCAGTGTTATAGGGCATTAAGCACACCACGTTATATTAAGTAATAACTGCGCTGCGACAATCACAAGACACTCCCTGTCTGTTTCTAGAAAATCTCTTTTGTCATTGCATGATGACTGCAAAATTGTTTAGTACGAATAGAATGATATAACGTATCACTCCTAACAAATGCCCCATATCTAATAAACGCTCCCGGCCTCTTTTCCGAAAATAATCATGAATTCCTGTTTGTTTTGCTCTTTGAAATGGGGTCTACTCTCAAAGGATAGAATTTGCTCCTTGAGGAGCAAATTATTTCCTTTAAGAGTTGACCCCTACGAAAAAGGGAGGCGAAAAGTACTAGAACAGCTTCCTTTGAAGTGACACATCACCTTTATACTGCTTATTAGAGGGACTTTGGCAGTGGCTGATTTACTACACTTTAGGCTCTATATAATGCCCCCTTTCGCAAAATGCAACACCCCAGGGGCATTTAATAGTATTAATAAGCTATACCAGTATCCTGAGCTAGGGTATGTTTTACTGATTTTACTTACACCTACCACCTTCAGGGATCAAGCTAGGGGGCGATTTGGGCGAAATTATCGCCCTAAGGGCCGAAATTTCGCCCTAAATTGGACTTAGGGAGAAGTGGGAGTCTCCCTAAAAAAAAAAAAAAAAAAAAAAATTTTTTTTTTTTTTTATTTTTTTTTTGTAGAATTTTCATCAAATCATTCCACAAACAAGCTGTTATGACAATTTACCCTATAAACCCATTGCAGCTTATTAATCTTTCAATTTCATGTTAATAGTATGCATAATAGCTATTTTTCTTTAAAGCTGAATGAAAAATGTCATAATCGCGCAATACCACTTCTCCCTTCACGGCTGTCACTTCTCCCTATTTCAGCTGGAGGGAGAAGTCACTTCTCCCTAAACTTTGAGTCTAGCTTGATCCCTGCACCTTGCCCCAATGTCCCATACACAGCCCTGCATCTGCCCCTCACCTCATACATGCCACACCCATCAACCTCTCTCCACAACTCCCTTTTTGGAACAAAGAAAGACAGTAACTGTTGGTCTAAATAGCGTCGGTACAGCATAACAGAGCTAGTGGCAAACCAGTATAAACCCTGTTTTGGGGTATATGAGTTGGTATGATTGACTCTTTATCATGTTTATATAGAGAAATAGAGAATTTTCATTTGAAGTTTTAGTAAAAGTTGCATAGATCTTCATTTTGCACAGCCACTGGGTACATAGACTTGTACTGTACAGTTCTCTACTGTACCTCATACCTCTCATACACACTGTTTGTCCCCCGTCTCCTAAGGCAACTACAATCTCCCAACCTTTATGAACCTAATAGACCTAGCACTTCTCTGGCACTACAGGAACCACAGTCTGCCAAAAAATCATTGCCCTGATGGGAGTGCTGGGGCAGGGGCAGGGAAGGGGGAGGGGCCTAGCACTTTAACGAGAATCTACGGACTACTGTACTACTGCCACACCTGAGTCCACTGCAAGTGCAACAGGTTGTACAATGACGGTGTAACTGTAATTTAACTACAGGCAAAAATCCTTGAAATAACAATACAGACCAGACAGCGTGAATCAATAGATAAGACGTTTAAACAAACACTGCAATGATTTCTATTTACAATTGGTAACATTCTTAAATACTGGTACTTAAAGCCAAAACTGGAACTAGCTGAATCTGCAAACAGTGCAGATCCAGATGAGGCGGCTCATGATGAGCCGCCTCATCTGGATTTACACTGTTTGCCCTCTAGTCTTTGAATTATCATTATGATATAGCTTTAACAAAAAGAGTTTTTGAAATTTTGGACACCTAAATTTTGTCATCCACATTTTTATGGTGTTTTATGGGTTAAATCAACAGTGCAATGATATCTAAAGTAGGTGTCTTTCATAACAAGACCCAAATTTCCTTTGTGAGATAAACGACGCTTAGCTCGGCAAATTTTCAGACTCGTCCCACACTTCTAGTATTGTAATGAAAGCTTCATCAATTCCAGTCTGTGAGAATGTTTGCCAAACATCTACAAATCATTTTCTGTTGGATTCAGAGCTACATATACCTAACTGATGACAAAGAAGTTTTTCAAAAATATAAAAATGAATATGCCTCTAGTGTTTAAAAATACATACTCCTAACACTCATTCAAATCAGGAAAGACTTCAAATCTCTTCAATTCATACAATCAAAGAAGCACTCAAAATTCAAGCAGATTAATCACTCTTAAGATTTTCTCTCCAACTCCGCTTTTGCAAATCATCATCGTTTAAATGACAGTTTTACATAATGACTTTATATTTCTAGTATTGTGGCACTCACTCCAATATATTAGCAAAATCTATTTAGAACCTGTATCTGAAGTTTTGTGGTAGGACTTTTAGCTCTGAAAGGTAGAACTAGGACTTCCAGGGTGAGAGTTGTGCGTAGAATCAAGTGTGAGGGTTGTATATATGTATTTTAACTCTGTAAGCACCAGTGACGAAAATAGCAGACTTTGCAAACAGTGTAGATCTTGATGAGGCGGTTCATAACAAGCCGCTTCATATAGATCTACACTGTTTGCCCTCTAGTCTTTGAATTCTCAATATGAAATGTCTTGGACAAGGTTTGTCTTAATTTTTGTCGTCTGCCTTTTGGTGCTTAAAGAGCTAAGCCCCGCTGTGAAGTATTAATGACTGTTCCATGACGATACTTCTATGATCATGGTTTACTATTTTTGTCATTGTTTGTTGTTTTTCAATTAGTCAGTGACTTTTTGTATATTATTTAGAGTAGCCTTGTGGTCGTCTGACCTCTTGGCTTTTTGCTTGCCTTGTTTTGCTTTGTGAGCCATTTGGTGCCCATTCGGGCCCAGTCATTCAAAATATTGTTAGCCTAACAAGCTCTTAAAGAGGTCAACTCATTTGGTGTTATGGACTTTACAGCCATCTACACTGATATTTGTTGAAAATATTGCAAATGCTTCTCACATTTTTTCAACAAAAAATACTGGCGTATTTGAGATAGTAACATTTGAAATTCTAACATCTCGTTAACTATTGACATCCTTAGTTTTGAACAACCGGGCCTTGGTGTTTAGGGTTGGACCTGGTAAGTGACTGTGTCAGTTCCTGACAGTCACCTTCTCATCTCGTACTTTCCAGCTCCAAGAGGAAGAGCAAGGATGGCAGACCAAGAGCATCCTTCGAAGAGCTAGAAGTCAGTGCTCTGTCATGTGCGTGTGTGTGTGCTTCACACAGATAACATTCTGTGGCTAATGACTTTTACACTGCTGTTCCATTGCCATTTCAATTTCTCACCGATAGAAATCATGCTGGCGACAATAGTTTGCTATATATTTTGCCATCTGTTACAATGATATATATTTATATAAATCTCAGCAGTTTGTAATGACTCATATAATGCAAGGATGACATCAGTCCATAGTTTACCTTTCTTACAGGTAGTTACATTATCTTAAGAGCTTCAGATAAGCTAGATAAGGAGAAGAATTCTGCAGAATGCTGTGTATCGCCTGTCTGTAAATTGTCCACAAAAGTTTACATTGCCCCTGATGACAAAGCAGAGACTGAAAAGCATTACCTCTGACTTGCTTACTCCTGGTCGCTGACAAAAATTTCCACAAGATTTGCTAATTCTTCATCAAAATCATGAATTTTGGGCAATCCTTAGAACTGCTTCATTGAAGCTGTTCTAATGAGTGGCCACAATTCATGCTTTCGGTGACAAATAAGTAATCTTTTCCCCACACTTATCCTCCAAAAATCCTTCATTATCTGCAGCTCTGGTTACCTCACCTAACCTCCTGACTTCACAATATCCAAGTTTGTTGACCTGTTTTGTTTACTGTTTATCCTAGTTCACTAGTGTTAACCACCCCCAGGGCCAGACTTGGACTATATTCAAATACAAATTATATGGACTCTCTTATCATTTTGCAAATTTATGTAAATTGTACAGAAACAGGGGAATAGAGCATTGAACGAATGATTTAATTAGTATCAGCGCAAGATTCTCATATAAACACTATAGCCATGTTTTCAACGAGTTGCCAACAGCTCAAGTCCTATTCAACAACCATACAAATGTGTAAAACATGAGGTTAGTCGATGGCCATCAGTCCCTCTGAAAATTATGTTCCTGTACCTCAAAATTCCATACGCTCATTTGTGCAGAGTATAGGGACGCTTTTTAAGAACCACAAAAACATTTAAATTGCAATAGGAAAGAGGGAGAAATAAATAAAAGTGAACCCTTAGAATTTGCAATACAGCTGTAAGCAAAGACCCAGCAGATACTCAAGCTCAGTTCATATATTTTGTTTGGCTTGACTCACAGTACATGTATGCCATATTACTCACCTTACAGCAGTTGCATCCTTGCAGTAAACATGTAGATAGAAAATGTCTCTAATTTCTACACTTTCAATTAGTCCAAGTGGCACATTGATGAACGAGTCCACGTAACGTATCAGCAGACGGAAGTTCGTCAACACCACAACACCATCTGCTGTACGACCTAGATATTCTGCTGATTCCCCACTCAGAAGCGGAAACGGAACCCTCAGTCTATCATCCTCTGAGACGAGAGTTTTCTTTGGAAATACATCAGATTTTTTCACATGTTCAAGACTGGCAGGTTCATCATTGAGTATCTGTCAAAATGAAAGACAAAACTTGAAAAGACATTTAAAACAGTTTCATTTCATAATTGTACACTTCAACAGAGCTCTAGATAAGAGGGAGTATTTGATGATAATTAGGGATAATTTTTGTTCATTCCGCATAAAAACATATGTTGTGACCCCTCATCTGAACCGTCTCGATGAGACGGTTCAGATGAGGGGTCACAACATATGGTTTCAATGAGAAATAAGAAAAATTATCCTTAATTATCATCAAATACTCCCTCTTATCTAGAGCTTTGTAAATCAACATGGGACTTTCCAAATGATAAAAGGCATCCTATAGCCTCGTGGACATAGGAAGCTCACCATATCTTGGGCTTAGCATATGACTGGTGGAGCCTATCTCTCCCCATTGATAAGTTTGGCAAAATAATGCTTACAATTTTTTTTAATATAATCAGGCATGACATAAATTGCCCTTTACCATCGCTAAGAGGAAAAAAAAAAGACAACAGCTATATACCCCCTATATACTTTGTATACCGGGCAGTGCTCCAGATAAGAAGGGGTAACAGATATAATTTAGGGATAATTATTCATATTTTTCCATAAAAACATATTTTGTGACCCAGCATTAGAACCGTCTCATTGAGACGGTTCTAATGAGTAGTCACAACATATGTTTTTGTTGAGAAATAAGAAAAATTATCTTTGAATTATCCGTGTTACCCCTTCTTATCTGGAGCTCTGCCGGGGGTATAATTATTCAACTGATAATCTTTATATGCATGTTCATAATTTCAAACAATACAATGTAAGTATGCGTAAAGCTAAATCAAACAATCTTTTAATCTCATAAAATATGTTAAGCTAGATCTAAATATAGCCAAAAGATTAACAAATTATTAAAACTTGTAGTTCTGCAGTATTAACTGATATTCAGGAATGCACGTATGGGTCTCAGGAAGGTGCTCGTTTGGGTTGAGTGGTTACTAAGTTATGGTGCAGATGGTCAGAGGTTAGAATCCCAATGACTGAATAGCTCTCTCCTCCATGTAACCCAACAGTAAAATTGTAAATTTGTAAATGAATGCCTTTTCAAAATCACAAGCGGTGAAAGGCAGTGAAAAGAGAGGGAAGGGCTCAGTCTTTCATATGCTGTCAGTCAGGGCCTTTCTGCCCAGTTTTAACAGTAAAAAGGCACTTCCCGTATTAATCCTATTAAACGCTCCGGGGGCATTGCATTTTGTGAAAAGGGAGGGGGGGGGGGGGAGGAACAGCGTTATTTAGTTATTTAGAGCCTAAATTTAGTAAACCAGCCACTGCCAAAATACCTCTAATATTAAAGCAATGTAAAAGTGATAGGTCACTTAAAAGGAAGCACTTCTACTATTTCTTGCCTCCCTTTTCAGAAGGGGTCAACTCTTAAAGGAAAGAACTTGCTCCTCTAGGAGCAAAATTCTATCCTTTAAGAGTAGACCCCATTTGAAAGAGTTGTCTTTTCCAGGGAAGCAAACAATAATTCATGCAACATAATTTGACATTATTTTCGGAAAACAAGTAGGGGACATTTATTATAGCAGCGGCATTTATTTGGATTAAAACGGTAATTTATTCACTAATTCATTCAGAATTTTTTTAGCTACTTCAGCCCTGAAAAGCAATGAATAAACGAAGGTCATCTAATGACAATTTTACGCAAGATCAAATCTCCAGATATATCATTTTGTAGTAACCACAATTTTCCAAAAGTGTCTGAGCAAAATGTGAGACTCTGATCAAGCTGCAGAAGCAGCCAATAGCATCTGCACATCTTTATCAAGTCTCGATATTTACTACACCCTAATGGCCCCATCCTAATTATAGGATATTATGTACTGTAGCAAATCAGTCAAGAGAATCTGATCTTTAAATTCTTTTAATCAAGGATGAAAATTAATGTTCAATATATGTAAACAAATCATTCATCTTTTTTAAAAACTTATCTTTATATGCACAATTAATTTGTACATCAACTTGGCAGAGACTCAAAATGTGTTAACTTTCTAAAATTTACCGAAAAACATAGCATTTCTTTCTGCTAGACTCCATAATTATTTCTATGATATGATGATTTGGCAGTTACGACCCTTTCCAACAGTATTTCAGTGAAAGGGAGAAATTCCTTATGAAGACCACAGTGCTACCAAGCACTATTCAGACTGAATCTCGCCTCAACCCATCTTTCATTTAGTTTAAAAAAGTTGAATTTGGTCAGGATAAGAAGTTTTGAATTAATAATACATGTTGGTATAATTTAATAGGGCAAATTATACACAAAACCTGCTTAGGTGAAGGATTATACACAGCAGACAACAACATTTACATCCCTCACTCACTAGATTTACACACGCCCCCCAACACACAAAAAATAAATTCCATAGCATGTCTGCAGACTGTCATACACACTGTCATACACCAGAGAACCCTACGCAAAGTTCATGATGCCACCAACGACACCAGAAAAGTATTCCCTATAAATCTTATGTCTTAAATCTTATGTCTTTTTTCTGCTAGTGGCAGGTCAGATAAAACCTCGGAACTAATTATGCTGGTGACCATTTTAAATTTGACAATACTATTTAGGGTAAAAATTTATCAAAAATCAGGTGACTATGATATGATATTTAATCTACTGCAACCTGCACAATGCAAACAGACCACCGTATCTTACATATTAGGACAGAGATGCCACAGCAAACAGCCCAGCAAACAGTGTAGACCTGATCAGACTGCTCCATTTGAAGCAGGGTGATCACGGTCCACACTATCTGCTATTAACAATTCACCAGTCAGTAAAAGCCACATCTTCAAGTTTCTGGATACTGAAGTAATTTCAGTTTTCGGGCCGCAATACACTAGGATAATGAGCGCAAGTATGCTGATAAAAACCTTCAATCCTGTTACAGTTATTTATGCAAGCTTTATGACGGGTCCAAATGACAAGATACAAGTAAACAAACTATTAACAAGCACTATAAATGTACAAAATGATGAAACATGGTCGCTACTGAGTGGTTTCAGACAAATTAGACGATTATGGAATGTTATACAAACATTTCTGTGACTAGAAAGTAGAAAGTCTTTCATCTTTACATTTACCGACATAGGATTTTTCTTAAGAAAGCTAAGAAAACATGCACATGATCATGTAAATTATAGTTTTTACCTGAAATATGCTATTAAATAATAAATTTAAAGAAAGACCACCACTGCACATTGTAGACACAGATCAGACTACTCCTAGAGATATATCTGGGCTTATTCACAGAAATGTTGACGTCAGTTCCAGCAAATGCATGATGCCGATCAACTTCCTGATTCCCAGTTAAGCAAGAGGTTTTGAAGATATTTTCTGTTAATTAACAATCCATGAAAAAAAATGTTGAGATCCCTCTCCATGACGATCGCAGCAATCAGGTGGTTGCAATGAGGTATCACAAGTTCTTATTTTTGAAATACAAACAAGAATGCAGCTGAAAGCTCTGTATACTGCCCAATAACAGAATCAAATTAGAAAACTTGCCAAAAATTATGCCAAAATTTTTGCCACCAAAGCCGACCCCAGAAAGCTATAACTTTGTCTACCAACTACAGCAGTCAAAGACAAGATAAAATTACCTATCTGCATACAGGATAGCTCACCTAACAGCACTTTGCCCATCACATTAAAATCTGCATACAGGATAGCTCACCTAACAGCACTTTGCCCATCACATTAAAATCTTTGACCACATTAAATATGGATGCCTACACCAGTGGACAACAACAACTCTTGCTGTATTTTCATACAGGTGAACTAAAAATTATCCAGAAATTCTCCAGAACTCTAGTTAAGAGGGAGTATTTGGTGATTATTAGGTACATGTATAATTTCTGTTAATTTTGCATAAAAGCATGTATGTTGTGACCCCTTCATCTGAACCGTCTCTCGACGAGATGATTCAGATGAGGGGTCACAACACATGGTTCCGATTGAGAATACGAAAAATTATCCTTCAATAATCATCGAGCACTCCCTCTTATCAAGAGCTCTCATGATCATCGAATATTCTTGCTAGCTGAGGCTGTGCAACTTACCATATTTTCATGCATTTTCCTGAAAATCCTGCTTTCAGAAAATCTTTCTTCAACACCTGACCACTCTTTAAAATCCAGAGTTCAGTAGTTTACACCTTCTACACAATTTCTTCTGATAGGTCCCTTTTCCTGCAGGTACGATAGTATTTCCAGGAAGTTCCTGTCCCCATTTTTAGGGTCTTTGGGAGTTTTCACTAATTTTCACTGAGCCAATTTTTCGAATGATCTTCACAAGCCATATGAATCTATATCCGTCGCTGTATCACTTTATAACTAATTTCCGTGTTTCAATTGTATCTACATTTACATCTACACAAGTGTCCCTTCAACTGCACTTTACTCCATGTTTAAAAGCAAAGGTACTTGACCTTTGTTTTAATTGGCATTCATTCACATTCAAGTTTAACAATTACTTCACCTTAAAAGGATTACATTAAGACACTGCAGCAACTGGTCACTTCATGGTGTAAAATTTCGTCAGACCCGTCTAGACAATTCCGGTAAAAGACAAATCTGAAAAGTATATAGAACCAAAAATCAATACGACAAACCAAAGCTAAATGAGCTGCAACGCTTGTTGCGTTTTCGAACAGCAAAGGCTCTGATCAGACTGTGCAGTGCACCTGCACAGTCTGATCAGAGCCTTTGCTGTTCTCACATATGATATTTCATTATGGACCTAGAGGAAGCCACAAGCACAAAATCAAGACTCTAGCTAAACCGTATGGATTCATCGACTGGTTTGAGTTTTTTCTGCTCGCACATAAGATACGGAACATTTTTTTGTGATGCAATTCAAAATTGTACAGAACATAAATTTGACAGACCACCATATTGTAATGACATTTTATTATGCATCATGTTGAAGAAACTCTTAAAAAGACAATTACTGTAATACTGTATTTACTCTAATAAACATCCTCTCCCATTTTTTTCTTCATTTTTCTTAACTCAAAAAAAAAAAGTGTGGTGCAAATTGACTTATCGGTGGGCGATAATGGTCGCTAGGTGGTGACTGCTTCTTTGAAGTCATGTGTCCCACCTCCTGGCGGCTACCAACTCCTGTGTCTAAATGACCTCACCAATTAGCTGCAGCTGACTTTTATATTATTAAAATGGTATTCAAACTCACAACTTAAAATATGCATCTTTACAGTGAAGGAATCTCTGCATAATATAAATTGTAATCCAATATTACGGGTAACCTTTAAAAAAAAAAATGCTGACGTGGCTTTGCCGTGGCAAATGTATTGTACTTTACCTGCTTTAAAGTAAATAAACACTTCCCCAACTATACAAACAGAAATTCAAATGAATAAGAAAAGATTTGCTAAATGTACCATAATTATTTTTATGGGAATTACCCATAAAAGTTGGTCAAATTCAGAGCGCCTTGACACAGACTGCATGTCCCTAAGGAGCGGTCTGCAGTATTTGCCAAAAGTTTCATAAATACAGCCCGGATTTGTCCAAATTCAAAGACAATATTACAAAATATAGTTGAGGTGTCTGAATTTTTTGGGATAACAAAGGTAAACCACAGACAGTTTATTCAAGGACATGCCATTATGCCTTGTATGGGACAGGTAAGCACAATGTTATCTCTGGCAGAACGCCTACAGAACTATACTTTGGGGCACGTAATCTGAAAAGAAGCCTTACGGGCTCTGTGCAAACATCAACAGCTGAGCAGTGCAATTCTAACTGAAGCATCAACTCAGGAGAGTCTGAGGAGTTAATATACATGTGGTTTTTCATGGCTGCCCATTTAAATACTTAAAACAGCAACAAATGAAAATAAGTTTGCAAACAGCGTAGATCCTGATGAGGCAGCTCACGATGAGCTGCTTCATCTGTATCTTCACTGTTGCCCTCTAATCTTTGAATTCTTAATATATTTATAGCTTGAATTAACATTTTTGTAACACTGTAGATGTAAATTTTGATGTCTAATTTTTTTGGAACTTTAAGGATTACTCCACATTTTCTCATGGCATAGCTCTTTGTTATTTTTACAAGTCTGGCAACTTTTAAAATACAAGGGCATAAAAGGTAATGTCAACTATTGAAAAGATAAAATCAATGAATGAACTATTTTGGTATCTTGTACAGAAGGACATGACTTTGCTAAGCTATGGCCCCCTTCATTCAATGCACAATTTATGTATCTGTGGAAATCTTTTACATAATTCTGCCAGTGTGCATGGGAACTTGGCGCTATTATACACTGTCTCATTCAGGTTTTCAAACAAAAGTCCCTGGAATTTTTAGGCCTGAAGGAGTAACCTGCATATTACTTAATACTAATTATTTGGTTATAAAAAGATCGGGGAGGGGTGTGGGGTCCCAATCTAGACTGACCCCTAATAGTCTTATACCTAAATCAGTCTTTTGTAATTCTGCTGTAAGATTGAGTCTTCCTTCCAAAATGGAGTATAAATGTCTTAAAACTTGAATAAACAAATTAGTTTACACACAAAATTGTAATGCTGCTCTCACAGCTAGCCGAATATCCTTGCGAATGAGCTTACGAATGCAATTCGCTGCCAATTCGCAAGACATTCGTAGGCCTTCATAAGCATTCGCGGGCATTCTCGGGGTTTTGCGAAGGTTAGAAACATGCTCCTAAAATTCGCAAGGAAAGCATATTTGCAACATATTCATAAGCAATCGTAAGCCATTCTTATTGATGGCAAGGCATTTGTAGTGATCGTAAGACGTTTGTAGGCATTTGTTAGCATTTGTTCTTACTTTTCTCACCCAATATGACCTTTGACTGAGACTTCTACATTGGGCCTGCTGCTGCTGCCTTCTTTCTTGCTTTTCTTGCTGCAGAGCAAAAGCAGCACAGAGCGTAACAACAGCATGTTCAGAAACCAACTTGGGCATTTTTGCCACTTTATTATTAACTTCGGGCATGCCTGAACTAGAAATGTATAGCGGACAAGGGAATTACACCATTTTCGCTACCCTAATGACACCGACCGAGGCGAATGTGCAATATTCGCACTGAAATCGCTAGGAATTAGCAAGACATTCGCTTGACAATCTTAATGTTTGTATGGCATTCTCATGCATTTGCAAGAATTGCAAGTGTTGGCAAGCCGTTGGCACTCATTCTCAATGCATTCTCAAGAAAATGTAAAAGAAATCATAACCCATTGGCTTTATTCGTACTGGATTCCCAACTGTTTGTTCGCATTCATGTGGCATTCATAAGACCCTACTTTTTTCACTATTTCTCCTGGCCATTTGTATCATTTTTGGCGATTTTGCCGCGAATTTCAAATTTACATATTCGCAAGGATATTTGGCTAGGTGTGACAGCAGCATTAGAGAAATGTACAGGTATGCAACCACACTAACAACATTCATTCCAGATTTATTTAAAACTTCTTTTTCCAAGTACCTAGCTTTTAAATTATCAGGTACTAAAAATGTTATATTAAAAGTCCAGTACAGCCGACCGTAGCAGATTTTCGCTCAATGTCTTCATGATTAATTCATACAATATTTGCATTCATAAGGGCAATATCTACATAATGATGAAATAAGGGCAAATACCAGAGGTATCAGACTCAAGTCAGGCTTCAGTTTACCTTAGCCTAAAAGTCACTTGCCACCAATATACATGTATGAGACAAAATTATGTAACAAAGCGGTCAATCCAATTTAAAAATTTAGAGCATTTGATTTTAAATGCCAAACAGATTTAATATGACCTTTTCTTCCACCAATATTCCATTCATAACAAACATTTCAATCTTCACATCACAAGTTTCACATAACACTTTGACCAGCGTGACAGATTGGTAACAGCCCTAAATGTCAATTTCAGAAGTCCAT
This sequence comes from Ctena decussata, assembly GCA_963989385.1. Taxonomy (NCBI): domain Eukaryota; kingdom Metazoa; phylum Mollusca; class Bivalvia; order Lucinida; family Lucinidae; genus Ctena; species Ctena decussata. The sequence goes on along the minus strand of OZ022511.1, from coordinate 20,442,311 downwards.
ATGACCTGAATATTTGATAAATAAATTCGGGCATACATTTCTCCATGATGGCAAACCTTGTGGTCATTCAATATACCCACCTACCAAGACTGAAACTTCTACCAAGTTTTTTTGCAGTAAGCAAAATCATTTAATTTAAATGAACTCTTGATACTATGACAGAAGTGATTAAGCATAATGAATTTATTCGACTGTCAGGCAGGGTTTCCCCCTTCTAAACAAGCCCAATCACAGGGTATAATGGATTCCGCCAATTTTCGCATTCTGCAGAGTCTGTCCATCATATTGGCTTCCGTGGAGACTGTCCGCGAACTCTTGCTTCCTGCAGAGACTACTGTCCTCGTAAAATAGCTTCCTGCCGAGACTGTCCGCGTGAATCTGCTTCCTGCTGAGCACCTTGGCAGGAAGCAGAACCACATGGACAGTCTCGGCAGGAAGCTATTTATCATGTACGGAAGTCTCGGCAGGAAACAAAAGATCGTGGACTGTCTTGGCGGAAGCCAAATATGATGTACAGTCTCTGCAGGAAGCGAAAATTAGCGGAATCGATTATACCCTGTGCCAATATCTAGATGTCATTTTCTTGGGCTAGTTTTGGAGGGAAAACACCATCCTATCTCAGAATAACACAAGACTTTTCATCATTCTAAAAGGGAATAAACCATATCTTATACCTAAATTGTTACAATACAGACTGCTTCTGAGGAAGCTGTCTGATATGGGTATGCCAAATTTGCCATTTCTTAACTCTTTCAGTACCAAAAAGCAGACTACAAAATTTACGTCTGCAAAAAATAAAAAAATGCCTTGTCCAAGACTTTTTTGTATTGAGAATTCAAAGACTAAAGGGCAAACAGTGTAGATCTTGATGGGGCGGCTCTTATGAGCCGCCTCATCGGGATCTACGCTGTTTGCAAATTTTGCTACTTGCGTCACTGGGGCTTAAAGAGTTAACACCTAAAGTACCAGAAATGAAAATAGATGCAAACTGATCATGATGAGCCACATTACTCAAATCTACACTCTTTGTCCTCTATGCCAGGCCGCCTAGCACAGTTGGTAGCATGTCTGACTAAAGAGCCAGAGGTCCCGGGTATGATACATGGTCTGGCCAATTACTCCGTTTCCCCATCCACTGATTCAAGAAGAGCCGTTGTCAGTTACTGGAGAAAGTATGTGCACTTCAATAGTACTGGTTAACTGCTTAGGAGGTCTAACTTAGGAATAGTGTGGTTAGCTTAACTGACTGACCTCAAATGACCATAGCTGTTAACTGTTGACTTCTCAATATGGATAAAGTTTGGACAACATATTATTTTGATTTTGTAGATATAAATTTTGTGGTTTGTTCTTTTGTCACTTTAAGGATTAAAACAGACAGTAAAACTAATAACTTGTTCAAATTTTATGACAAATACGGTAACTGGTTACTATTTAAGGAAACCCTTTTGCTGTATTCTCGTTCTGTACTGCCCTGAACATTTAACTAATAATATACATGTAGTTTTTAAATACCTCGACCTATTTTTTCTTAAACCAAAACAGGCGAATCCATTTCCAATAGAAATCACTGAATCATGAATCCATTTTCCAAAACAAATCACCCAATCATGACTGCTACATACCGCAACTTCAATTAAACTTTAAACCTATATCGTAACTTCAAGATTTTAGCCGGGCAGCATTGACATTCTGCATGAATGGGATCAAGGTTACAAGTCCTGTACAATGAATATTATGCTGACTATCTATTTTACCTGTTCAACTTTACCTGTCTATATAAATATGCAGATATATGGTAAGTATAACGACAATTATCAAGGACTGTATTTATAATATTACTGTGGAAAATGAAACCAAGTGAAAAGAATGCGGTCCAACATTTACCTGCGCAGGTACTTGGCCAAAAGTTTTTGTCAATGGTGACATAGTTCCAAAATAAGCCTGAGTTTAGAGGATAATTGATTTAATTCACAATTTGGTTTAAAGAGTCCTGCAACTCATTTGGTGCAAATTCAATGTGAAATTTACAATAAATTCATGTGTGCACAACACAATATTTCAGAATTTTAGTGAGTCCTTGGATAAATTCTGAGTCCAGTGGGAAAATTATTAGTACACAAAGCGGGGACTTGCAGGGAACAAAATCACTGCATACCCTGAAGTGCTTAAATATCGGGACACCTTAAACCATTAATTTTCCATTTGTCTTAAATTAAAAATTAACTGTTTAAATGTGTCCCAATATTTAAGCACATTAGGGATGTACATGCAGCAAAAACTGTGAATGCATTTCAAATGCTTCTCTCTCTTAAAAAACTGTTTCAACCATATGTAAAAAATACTGTTTCTCCGACCAAACAACATTATTTTCAACAACATGCATTTGAACAAGTACAAAACAGCATTCCAGAAATGCCCTGCTTCAATTACGACAAATGCACAGGTGTATTACATGAATTTTAAAACTCAGATAAAAGACCAAACGTCAACCAGGGTCAGACAAGATCTGCTGTGGCCTTATACAGGTAATACTGGCAGAATGCCAGTTTATTATCACAGCGACCCTAAGTAACCTAAACAATGAGACATCCTGACCAATTACAATGATGGGGCTGTGGAAATGCCAAAATTTTCTACTTGTCCATGGACAAGTTAATAGACAAAATTAACCTGTCCAAACAAATAGTTACTTGCCCAGAAAAAAGGTACACATGAAATAAGGAAGGAATAATAGATAATGAATAGAGGAAGAGTTGAACTTGATGACAGTTTTAGCTAACTGTCACACAGTTTCAAATTAAACTTAGTTGTGGGCACCTGTTAGAATTGCCTCAACGAGGCAATTCTAACAGGAGCCCACGACATATGTTTTCATGAGAAAATATGAAAAATATCTCTTGAATTATTCTGAAATACTTCCACTGATGACACTTTGAATGCTAGTCCAACAGCATATAAACTGAAATTTGTCACTTGTCCAGAGTGAAATGGGACAAGTAGGACAAGTTGGGCATAGTAATTCCACAGCTCTGACAATGATGTATTTATTTGGTTATAAGACAGGGGTTTTCCACTCCAAAATGAACCCCACTAATCTTGCAGTTTGCAAGAATGTGCATGTGCCGATGTTATATTGGGTGATTTCAGTGTTTTCAGTAGATCAATAAATCAGGGATTTTCCTACCTGTCTGAACTTGGGTCATGGGGCTGCTGAATTTGGGAAAAACAGCGAGAGAATCATAGAAATTAGGAAAATTTGACTGGATAATAAAAACAAGATTTCTTTGTTTTAACATGCTGAATTATTTTGAATTAGCTTTTATTACAATTTTGGGTGAATAATTGCTACAAATGTGAATATTAACATCTGTAACTTAGCTAATTTTGGTCCAATTTTCCTAAAAGTAGAACTAAATGAGAAATTGGGAAACATTTTATTTATTTTGGGAAATTTTAACTCTGAATTAGGATAAATAGGGGCTGATATTCGGCCCCAGATTTGGCCTAGGAAAATCCCTGCAACTGATCTACTTTAGACCAAATGAACAACAGTAGATAATTTCCAGCTTATTCCTGACCTGTTTGCTACTAATTTCCTTTTTCAATATCATTTAGGCCATCCTTTATAAAAGATTTGTTTGCTGTCACCCTACAGTAGGTAAATTTTATACATAGAATGGCACTGGTTATCTTGTGACAGCTCCTAATTTTCATCAGGGCACACTGTACTGCAAGATGAGCAAGGACGACTGCACGGCGAAATATATAGGTCCTCTAGTAGCTGTTCCAACGTTGGGTCTCCGCAGAGCTCTAGATAAAAGGGAGTATTTGGTGATCATTATGGATAATTTTTGCTGATTCTGCAGAATAACATACGTTGTGACCCCTCATCTGAACCGTCTCAATGAGACGGTTCAGAGGGGTCACAACATATGGTTTCAATGACAAATAAAAAAATTATCCCTCAATTATCATCAAATACTCCTCTTATCTAGAGCTCTGTCTCTGGTGTGAGTCTGTCAAGTTTGCGGTACTGCTGGGCATGATCTTAGAGTTCTTTGGTTGAGTGCAGGACTTTAAAGCCACCTCGATAGTGAGGGGAATATAGGGAGGGTCTGACTTAATTTTGACGGCCCAATATAGACTGAGATACTGGCTCAAAGAGCCGTTAAACCTAAATCAACTAACCAACCGACTTAATTTTGCGTTTAGCCTCTGGCGGTTGTCTCCATTTTTTGTGGGGTTTTTTTTCAATTTTTGGTACAAGTAAATTTCTACCTTTAACTTCTCTGAAGTCCTTTGCTGTCATGTCTGTCTTGCGAGAAACAGAAGTAAACTAGAAATGTGTCCATATGACACGGATGCCCCCCGCCTAGTGCCCTAAGTAAGATGGCGCCTCGTTTAAGGTAAAGGCACTTGTAGCATAACTAGGTTCACAAAGGCAGACTTCTGTGGTACATGTTTTATTGTTTTCCTTGGGCAGATATATGTATTGCCAAGACTAATATGTGATGACATTCTGTATCTTATCGCAGAAATGGATGCCATGCAACTTTCCAAATGAAATAGCCCGGAAACAAGTAACTTCTCAAAAGCTAACAAACTGAAACCATTATTGGCCTGCTTCGCTTGTTACAATAATTAGTCAGTTCCTATCAAATGTTAGCGACCATTTGCGTGATCTTCCGACAAGGTTTGATACATATTCACTGATTGGTCAAAATTTCTCATCCGGGTATTTTTTGGCTATAGCCACGGCCATTCTCAGAGGTATGGTCTGAGCTATAGCCCCAACCGAACATCAGTAGCTCGGCTATAGCCCCCGAATTAGCTCCAAGCGAAGTAGGCCATTGTATGAAATGAAGTCGAAAAAGGGCCATAACTCCCACAATAATTGACGGATTTTACCAAACATTGAACTTGACCTGTATTTTATGATTATATACCTGTGTATAAAATATGAATTCAATACACCAATGCTTTCAAACGATATCGACTTTATACAAAATAAAGTCGAAAAAGGGCTAGAACTCCCACAATAATTGACAGATTTTGCCCAACATTAAACTTTACCTGTATTTTATGATTATATACCTGTGTATAAAATATGAATTCAATACACCGATGCTTTCAAAAGATATCGAACAGAAACCATTTTTTCATACAAAATAAAGTCAAAAAAGGGCCATAACTCCCATAATAATCGAAGGATTTTGCCCAACATCGAACTTGACTTGTATTTTATGATTATATACCTGTGTATAAAATATGAATTCAATACACCAATGCTTTCAAAAGATAACAAACGGAAACCATTTTTTCATAGAAACAGAAGTCGAAAAAGGGCCATAACTCCCACAATAAACAACGGATTTTACCCAACATCGATCTTGAACTGTATTTTATGATTTTATGGCTGTGTGTGAAATATGAATTCAATACACCAATGCTTTCAAAAGATATTGAACGGAAACCATTTTTTCATAGGAACAGAAGTCGAAAAAGGGCCATAACTCCCACAATAATAGACGGATTTTACCAAACATCGAACTTGACCTGTATTTTATGATTATATAGCTGTGTATGAAATATGAATTCAATACAACAATGCTTTCAAAAGATACTGAACGGAAACCATTTCGTACGTACGTACGCTACGCACGCTACGTACGTACGGAGAGTGGTGATACTATATGCCCCCCCATTTTAAATGGCGGGGGCATAACAAATCAATGGCATATACCTGAAGGAGGCTGCAGGTTTGTCACAAGATGCCCCAAGTTGATTAGTGAAGAAAGAGCTTCAGGACAATCTGCCTAATGAAACCAGGGCCTACGGTTTTCATGATGGCAACCAGCAAACAGTTTATGACAAATTCAACGAAAAATCAACAAAATGTCATAGTCACCCAAAAGTGTTGTCGTCCAAATGTCGTATTCGATAAAAAGTTGTGCCAACAAAATGACTATCAACCAAATGTCAAGGAAGCATAAAAACTTCTAAGTTCTCCCCAAACCTGAGCTGCGGTGCTCATCGAGCGCTCGCCTGTTCACTTTCTGAGCGCCAGCGCTCACGTAACAGGAAGAGAGGTGTGTCTTTCAAGATGGCGTCTTCGATTCTGCAGATGTATTAACGAAGAAAACCGAACATAACCAGTGCAGCACAGAGAGGGAGGCAGAAGGACAGCCAAACCGATCTAAGTTAGCCATCTTGAAATGATTATGGCGAGCACCCACTGTCGTTCAATACTGCTATTTTTGTTTATTCCAGTGCGCCTGCATTGTTGAACGCAACTCTGATCAGCAGACACTTCAGAGCTCCTTCATTGACCAGTGTTCTAAAATGAAGATGGCGTTTATATCGGAAATGTTCTTTTTTATTTTTAGTTGGCCATATTAACCAGTTGACAAAATCCACAGTTTGATTCACTTATTTTTTTTTTGTTGTGCATCCAAACTTTTATGTAAATCATAATTTCATAATGAAGAGGATAGAAAGAGAGAGAGAATGCATGTTTTCGAACAGGGGCTTGTATCACACTTTTTTTTCAGGCTGCAGTCACAGTTGTATGTACACCTATGACTGCAGCCTGAAAAAAAGTGTGATACAAGCCTATAACTGCAGCCTGAAAAAAAGGTGTGATTCAAGCCCCTGTGCGTTTTCGTTTCCCATCTCACATGTGAAATGAAATTGAAAGAATTTTGCAAGGCTGAAAGCGAAAGTAAATTAAACGTAAACGCTACGACATTCCGCATGTTATTCTCAGCCAAATATAAAATGGAAATCTGAAAAACAATCTTTACCAGCACCAAACGCAAAAATTGTCCCAGTGATAAGTTTTAAGTCAAAATTACAAGGAGAATTCTCCGGCGTAAACACAAAATGGCGGATATTGTCAACATATGTGACGTCATTGGAGGAGTTGTCAATCCCAAAGGTGAAGGACGCGTAAAGTGCTTCAAGGGAACTAACTCGCCAAGGCATGGTTCTTGTTTCTTTGTGTGCCGCCGCTGAGGGGTTACCGGCATAAAAATTACTTGATAAAAAATTAAAACTGTAAGAATAAGACTAAGTCTACACCAAAAGAATTCTAACATTTGTATGTTCTGATGGTTAAGTGGGAGACTGTCTCCTTCAGAGACAGAAAAAGAAAGCAAAGATAGAAATTCCAAGTTTTTGATAGGGAAATTTTAAATTGTGTATTAAAAAAGGAAATCGACAACTTTAAGATCTAAATAGGTAGATTTCAGCTGGTATAAAGATTCTGTATCAAATGTATATGATGCGCCAAACCATGAATTTGTATGTTGACTGGTGGACCACGAAACCCTATTCATATTCATGTGTGTGTGTGTGTGTGTGTGTGTGTGTGTGGGGGGGGGGGGGGGGTGCAAGCAGTTGGGATTTATACATGCACTGCTTGTGAGTCATTTCCTGCATTCTGGGTCTATTCTGGCTGCATTTTCAGTTTATCTGGCTGGGTGTTTTCATTTAAACTTCCTACATAGACATATCTCCAGATTATTGTGGTGTGGCAGGGGGGCATCGGATATCTTGTTGCCCTTCCTTCAAAATATCTACCCCACCCCACCTAACCACCCTGCTCCTACACCTATGCCAATATGGTCCAGACATTTCTTTCTCCCATTTTGCTTTTTCCATTTTTCCCTTCCTCCATTTTGCCTGTCCCATTTTTCCCTTCCTCCATTTTGCCTGTCCCATTTTTGCCTTCTCTCATTTCAACTACTAAGTTTTGCCTACTCAAAATTGAGCACTAGTCCCATTTTGCATATATCTTTAACATAAAAAGGCAATGAATTTTTTTTATTAAAACTTTTTTTATTTACAGTAGATAGTGGTCTACTTTAAGAGTTCACCCCCTTTGAGAAGGGAAGCAAAACGAAAAGTTGATTTGCTTCCCATGAAAAATGTACCCATTTACCTTACACTTCCTAGTGCTTTTACACTGACCATTCTAGTCCATTGCATTCTGGGTATTTTTTGTCGTCTGCTGAAATTGTCATCTGCATCAAAAATCAAGAACATTTTGACAATATTGCTCTTGTAGAAATGATGTCTAGGCAGCAAACAGTTTGGATCTCAGATCAGGTCGCTTGTGGTGCCTGATCTGGATCCAAACTGTTCGCCCAGATACCCCTTAAAGGGTATCCTGGATGGAATGGGCTAGGAAAGTGTATGGCTTTGATGTTGTTCACTCTGTGCATGATAGATACTTTTTCTTGCATATTTTTTATTTACAATGTTTGATTTTAAAAGAAGAATATGTCAAAGTGTATAATTTAAGCATTTCACAGCATGCTACCTGCCTCTTCCCCAGGAAGGTAATCACAATACATGTTTTGCTAAACAGAATTTTCCTGCATACCAGATACCAGACAAGCTTAATAGGTTTTACCGGCGCTGGAAAATCTGATCTTATACCCATTTTCCAGCCCTAAGACTTGCATTGAAACAAAACAATCAGAGTGTATCACACAGGCTGAGCTAAGTCTTGTCTTTAATTACTGTTCATAACATTGGTGCTTTGTGGTTTGTACAACAAATCACAAGCTCTAACTGCACTTGGAGAATATGAGCTGCGACACGACAAAACCAACAAAGTAGCATGTGCACCCAGCAAAGAATCTAATCAGCCTGGGCAGTTGCACAGTCTGATCAGATTCTCCACTGTGTGCTTAAAGGGTAGCAAAGAGTAGATAATTCCATGCAGGCAGTGAAGAAGCTGATCAGACTGGGCGGATGCCCAGGCTGATCTGAGCCTTTGCTGGGTGCACGTCACTTTGTTGGTTTTGTCGTGTCGCAGCTCACTTACAGACTAGTTTTCAGGGTTGCCACTCATCCTCCGCTTCAAAATTCTTTGATTTTTTCCTGACATTTCCAAATTTTCGACACTCTTTTATGGATTGAAAGCTGACTATACTTTTATGGATAGAAAGTTGACTATACTTTTATGGATTGAAAGTTGACTATACTTTTATGGATTGAAAGTTTACTATACTTTTATGGATTGAAAGTTTACTATACTTTTATGGATTGAAAGTTGACTATACTTTTATGGATTGAAAGTTGACTATACTTTTATGGATTGAAAGCTGACTATACTTTTATGGATTGAAAGTTTACTATACTTTTATGGATTGAAAGTTTACTATACTTTTTACTATACTTTTATGGATTGAAAGTTTACTATACTTTTATGGATTGAAAGTTGACTATACTTTTATGGATTGAAAGCTGACTATACTTTTATGGATTGAAAGTTGACTATACTTTTTATTATCTTAAAATGCTAAAAGTGTCATTTGGATATTGTGGGTTACTCATAAAGGAGAGAATTTGCTCCATCTGGGAGCAAATTCTTTCCTTTGAGAATAGCCCTCATTTAGAACTCATGACATGGACACAAATATGTCTGTACATGGATGACCTTCTTTGAAAGTATAAACTATCCCCTTGAGCAGAATAATTGTATTCCCATACTCAAGTAGCTATTTATTTTCAAATTTCCTGACTACTCCCGGACAGCCCAAACCCTTTTCAAATTCCCTGACCAATCATAAAATTCCCTGACTTTTCCCTGATCATGAAAAAAAAAAATCATTTTCTAGATATTTTTCTCTCAACCCGGCAATCCTGGGCTTTGGTCATATATGAAAGCTCTACACTGCATGAATGCTCAGACTGGTTCGAGTCCTGGGTTCTAGGTTATAAAACTTGAATGTAATCTCAAACTCAAAATAAAGCACACGGATTGGCTGCTTCCGAGCATGTGCTCAAACTCAAAGTAAAGCACACTGATTGGCTGCTTCCAAGCATGTGCTCAGACGCAGCCAATCAGTGTGCTTTATTTTGCGTTTGAGAATGTACTCGAGATTTATAACCTTGGGGCCTGCTGTTCCAGGCTTGTGCATGTCTGAATTAGCATAGCCACAGTCTGAGATAAACTTCCCTAGGCCTGCTGGGCTGACAGTCATTTCATTGGTCCAACCATCTCTTGTGGTATTTTTAAAACACTTGAAGCTCCAAAAATTAAAATACATGTAGCTGAATTTGCTAACAGCAAAATGCTAAATGACTGCCCCTTGTGGACACACAATGTTTGCCCTCTATGAATTCTCAAATGATCAACACTGCTCAAAACATTTGAAGGAATGCCAAATATTTTTCCGTAGACGACAGTGCAACACATTCCCACTTTGAGGGTCATTTACTTTTGCTCGACAAAGACATTTTTTTCCAATTTTTTGCCAGTTTTCTTAAAGAGGGTCGAGGTTACTGACAGCACAAGTTCTGATCCAATATTTGCCCTGCTCATGCCCATGGACTGTTTTTTGAACAAATGAAATTTTGGTAAAAAATTGCATTATTTCAGAACAGGGGAAGAGCATGAAAATTACAACCAAAATCAACACAATCAGTTTGCCTATGAAACTGAATGTCTTACAAGGTGACCTGTTTGAAAGGATTACTTTGAACTCAAGTTTATGAGATTTTATAGACTTCCAGAAAAATACCTCATTTTCAGAAAAATCGAAAAATGCAAAATCTGTTCCATGGAAATGATCTGGGTATCAGTTGTATTGAAATTCTTGTTGTCTAAAACTGGGATTGTTCTTGCAACCCCTGCAAAGGAATGGTGAATTCTTGGCCTTTAGCGATCGAATTTATGGGCCGTGGAACTGGGTAAATGTTGTAGTAATGTCTATGAGTAAATGTCAGCTGTTCCTTTAAATATTTTGAGCAGTGTATATCATATTTTTAATTTTGCAGACACAAATTTTCTTTTCTGCATTTTTTTTTGTGCTTAAAGGTTAAACCTTAAATAGGGATTGAAAATGAAAGGCAACCTGTCATATTTGTGCAACTTTTTATTCAATATTTACTATGCATTGTGATTACAAAGATTTAATAAAAATATAAAAGCATTTACTAACAATAACTTCTTAACAATATTTGAATAAGAAATAAAGATGGTTTTGAAAAAAAAAAGTTTTAAAGTCATGTTGGAGTTACACCATATTTAATGAGCCACAACATGACAAAACCAACAAAGTGGAATGTGCTCCCAGTGAGACTTAGCTCAGCCTGGGCATCCCCCAGTCTGATCAGAGTCTTCAATGTCCGCTTGGAGCCAGCTTAGATTCTTAGCAACCCAAAGGAATTTTCCTACAACATATGAAAGACTGAGTCGATCCCTCTCTTTTTTCTGCCTTATCCTTTCCTATTTCGAAAAAGGTACCCATTTACTGCTGGGTAAACAGAGAGATTTTTCCAGTCATTGGCTGGCCCAGCCCAGATTGGAACCTGCAACTGCCTGCACCAGTTGCTCTAACCATCCATTCATGGTGCCTCTCTCTGCTCTTTTGGCAGCAAATTCCTTCCTTTAAGAGTTGACCACATTTGTGAAGGGAGGCAAAAATAACAAGAGCTCCGCTCAACAGGGCAATATACGCCCATTGGGGCTTAAAGTTGGAAAGACAACAAGAGATGACAGAACTTTTGTCAGTAGCTTAAATCTTCAATAATAAGGTGTGTATAAAACTACAAAACAAACAAAGCTAATATGAAATTCCTAGACAAACATTACAAAGGGGCATAATTCCATCAGAACTGAAAGTAGGGTCATGGTTCTTGTTCTCTGCATATTGTCTGATATTTGTACAAACTTTCATGAAGAAATCTTAAACGGTTTTCAAGATATGGAGCAGACATGAAAACACTATATGAAAAATACAAAGGTGCATAATTCAGTCAAAACTGAAAGTAGGGTTATGGTTCTTTTTCTCTGCACACTGTCTGATGATGCAGCATGTTTATAAGCTTTTATGAAGAAATCTTATATGGTTTTTGAGATATGGAGCTGACAAATTATGTTACCTTTTGAACTTTTTTTTTTTTTGACCTCTAAGTGTGACCTTGACCTTTGTCAGACATTTTTGAAATACATTTCTGCAAGTTGCCTCGATAAGGTGAACAGTAGACTCAAGTTTCAAAAAAATCTTTCAAGAGGTTAAGGAGATATGGAGTGGACACGAATTTAATGCAAAATTGCAATATGAAAAATACAAGGGGCATAATTTTGTTAAAAGTGAAAGTAGGGTTATGGTTCTTTTTCCCTGCAAATCATCTGATGGTGCTTTATATGGATACAAACTTTCATGAAGAAATCTTAAACGGTTTTCTAGTTATGGAGCGGACACAAAGCTTTACTATACGAAAAATACAAAGGGACATAATTCCGTCAAAACAGAACAGGGTTATGGTTCTTTTCTCCGCACATCATTTGATGGTGCTTTATATTTATAAAAACTTTCATGAAGTAATCTTAAACTGTTTTTGAGATATGGAGCGGACACAAAGCTTATATGAAATTACTATCCAAAATACAAAGGGGCATACTTTTACACTTTTAAACGCTTTTTGAGATATGGAGCCTACACAAAGCTTATATGAAATTACTATATGAAAAATACAAAGGGACATAATTCCGTGAAAAATGAAAATAGGTTATGGTTCTTTTTTTTTGCACATCATCTGAGGGTGCTTTATAGTTATACAAACTTTCATGAAGAAATCTTAAAAGGTTTTCAAGATACGAAGCGAACACGAAATTTTACCCTTTGACCTTTGTCGGACATCATTGAAGTATGAGTTCTGCACATCGTCTTGATAAGGCAAACATTTGACCCAAGTTTCAAAAAACAAATCTTTCAAGGGTTTAATGAGATATGGAGCGGACACAAAAAGTTAATGGACAGACAGACGGACGGACGGACAGACAGACGGACGGAGGTCACAACATAATACGACCCTTCGACAGGCGTATAAAAATATCAGAGTTGCTGCACCTGAAATAGTACCTGTTTACTTTAAACCTTAACAACTCATGTTTATATGTGACCACACTTTCAGAGAGGCAACTTCACAGTCTTCACCATTTATGCTTTCCTTCTCATTGGAGGTCACTCTTATAGATAAGTTGCTCTTCTTAAAGGAAATTCTTTCCTGTATGAGTAGACCCATTTTAAAGGGTTTCCTCTTCCAGAGAAGCAAACAGGAAGTCATGAAAGCTGTTACTCCAAACAGATATACACCTTAGGAGGAATTGGTATATTCAGAGGAAGTAACTCTATCATTTTCAGTTTTGCCTGCCTTCTCAAAGGGGGATAACCTTAAAAGAAAGAATTTGCTCCCTTAGGAGCAAAATCTTTCCTTTAAGAGTTGACCCCCTTTTCAAAGGGTTTGTCACAGGGAAGCAAACAGGAAGTCATAAAAGTTGTCTCCCTTTGAAACAATGTTGAAACAATATGGTGGTGTACCCATACACCATAACTCATATAACTAGATATTGGGACAGATGGACAAATTCACCGTTCCTAAATCCAACCTACTCTAAACAGATATACATTCCTTCAATAACTGTAAGGTAAAATCACAGACTTATGTGGGACATTGAACACGTGTGATTTTGTTTGTGAGGCTACGTCACATGCTAAGTTGCCATTGCACTGGCCAGTTTACACTATCATGTTACTTTTGAGTGACATTTTGGGTGTGACTTGGAACTGTGTATTATTGCAATTATCATAAAATTTGAAGATCATTTTTACTATCAGGTGTAGTGAGCAAAATATGATAGGAGAATGACAAACATCACAGATCTTTTTCAGACTTCTCCTACACCCACACTTCTATTTCAACATTTAGAGCAACACAACATACAATATGAAGCACAGTAAAAGAGCCCTTAAGTTGTCAAAATTAAGTAGGGTCGAGTTGGGTAACTTCGGACAGTGGTTAAATTCCGACATACCATTGCAAACATTGAAAATCCAGATGTGACGGCTCATAATGAGCCGTCTCATCAGGATTTTCATTGTTTGCCGAGTTAATTTTGTTTTAATTTCAAATAACTGACATAAAAAGGATACAATGTCGTCCGAATTTACCTGTTGTACCAAGTTACCTGACTTGACCCTAACTATCCAACCATTCAAGTTACATATATTAATGCACCATTTTATGGGGCTGGTAATATATGTTAGTACAGATTTGGCCATAATTCAATAAAATCATATTATCTGAAGAAAAATACATTTACAAAATTTTTGCAAAAGTTGAGCTTTTCAATTGTATAAATCAGAATGATGTCACTATGGTAACAAAACATTTTGAAAATTTTTACTAGCAGTTTTATGATAGTTACTTGGAGTCATACTTGTTTCTTCTTAACCTTAGTCAAATACCATTGTTTCTGAACAAACCTTTGGACGTATACACAATACTTTTAACATTTGGTCGCTTTTGAACTTGTCTTATATATAGAAACGTTTTATATTGTTGACGTTTAGACTCTGTATGCCCTTACCAGGGTTGAACATCTATAAATAATCTAACAGTCATTCATTCATTCATTCTGAACAAACCAATATCAGCATCATTCTTGTACCTTTCTTAATTCAAATATAATGCACCCCAACCCTCTAATTAAGGACCCTTTCCCTGTATTGGGCTTGGGCATCAATTATGAAAAATAATAATACCTCATTAGTGTTGCTGCCAGTTTTAACTATGACTAGACTATATACTACAAGCAACTGGATGGGGCTTGAGCAAAGGGGGAGTTTTTTTTTGAGAGTGTGGGGATGATAGGGTTTTCGATACATACATTTTTCCTACTTCTATATAAAACTTTATGTTGTGGCCTTTCTTTGAACTGCCATACATTTAGGGGATAACATATTCAAAATTGTCATTTGGGGAGGTAAATCGTCGGTTTTATGGTCGGAAATTTCGTTTTACGGTGACGCGTCATCGGAGCCGTAAAACGTAATTTGCGACCATAAAACCGACGATTTACCTCCCCAAAAGACAATTTTCAATACAGTTATCCCCATTCTAATGCACTTTTTACATTTTCACCTTTAGAAGTGTGCTACTTTGCACCAAAGCAAACGTTTTCAGCGACGTAAAACAAGACGTCAACCAATGAGAAGTGCCGTTAAGTAATGACGTTGGGTTTCCGACAGTATATCGCAGGATATACTGTCGCAATTTTTTGACGTTATCCAATCAGACGTCACGTTACATACGTAAGTGCATTAGAATGAGGTTTTAATGAGGGGCCAAATTCTTCCATACCATATTAGGTATGTATTGTATTCCGACCTGGTTGAGGCAGCTCTAACCAGGGCTAATAACATATGAGCCGTGACACGACAAAACCAACAAAGTGGTTGTGTGCCCAGCGCAGACTCAGATCAGCCTGGGCATCCGCCCAGTCTGATAAGAGTCTTTGTTGTTCCCATAGAGCTAGCTTAGACACTTAGCTACCCTTTAAGTGCTTAGGGAAGACTCTGGTCAGACTGGGCAAAAGCCCAGTTTGATCTGGGTTTTCACTGGGCACACATGCCACTTTGTTGGTTTTATCGTATTGCGGTTTTTAAGGTGTATAGGTACACTGCCATGTTTTGTTCTTTTCCCATTTTTTGGTTCCCTTTTTTTGAAGGGAGACAATTTTGGTAACTTCCTGTTTGTTTTCCCATGAGACAAAGCAATTTAAAGATGGGGAAACTCTTAAAGGAAAGAATTTTCTTCTCTAAGAGCAAATCCTTTCCTTTAAGAGTTGGCAACCACTGATAATGGTAGGCAAAAACAAAAATGGCAGTGTCACTTCCGAAAAGAGTGTAACCATTCAACTTAATTGTTAATTTGTAGGAAGTCATCTTTAAATGAGTTGCCACGTGACAAAACCAACAAAGTGGCATATGCGCTCACCAAAGATTCAGGTCAGCCTGGGCATCCATCCAGTTTGACCAGAGTCTAAGCTGTTGGCAGGGTGATAGCTTAGACCCTTAGCTAGCCTTTAAGGGCACAGCAAAGACTCTGATCGGAATGGGCAGATGCCCAGGCTGATTTGAGTATTTGCTAGGCGCACATGCCACTTTGTTTGTTTTGTCATGTCGTGGCTCAAATAAAAATGTAACTTTAATCATAAGTTTGTATGAAAGCCGTCTTCTGTGGTGGTTTTTCTACATCAATATTTTCTTCTGTGACAAGTCTCTGGCACATTTCTTTGAGAATATCAATACACGACATCTGGGTGTCTCGTAACTTCTCTGCTGACAGAGTCTCTAGTCGAGATTTTGCTTGTGGCAGGTATAAATCTGAAATATATTGGTTCTAATGAAAATTATTTGGGCTGCGACACAAGAAAATGAACAAAGTGGTTGTGCACCCAGTGCAACCTCAGATCAGCTTGGGCATCTGGCAGTCTGATCAGAGTCTTTGCTTTGCACTTAAAGGGTAGCTAAGGGTCTAAGCTAGCTCCATGGAGACAGCGAAGGCTCTGATCAGACTGGGCGAATCTGAGTCTGCGCTGGGTGCACACCTACTCTGTTGGCTTTCTCGTGTTGTGGCTCATTTGTAAAGAGCGATATGAAAGTTTATTCCACAAATCAACTAAAGTGTACAACATGTGAAACAAAATCAGACTGAAAAGTTCGCCAGTTTAGTACCCATGGCCTGGCTGCTCACAACTAACGACGTACATTAACAAAAGGTTTAATTTCTGTACAGACTGTACGCAAAAACATTGCTCTTTTGCTGAAAAAATGTTAGGAGCATTTCTTAGAAATATTACCACATTTGATTTTATATGTTCAAGAAGACTATCTTAAAGAGTTGACTCTCATTTAGAAGGGAGGCAGAAATGAAAATGTTGATGAACGACGGACAATGGAGCCTGCCTATACTATGAGCTCACCTATGAGCCTAAAGGCTCAGGCAAGGTAAAAATGGCAGAAGTCGCTTCCCCTGCATTTGTACCTACTCACCTTAATATCTACAAGATTAAACTATTTTCTGGACGAACTATGCCAAGACTTTGCAAGCTGGTCATCATCTGGGTGGTTTGCATTTAAGATGTATGATTACAACTCGTGTTTTTCTGCCATTTTCACAAAGAGGAACATTTTCTTGTACATTTCTGTTTGTTTTCCTTGGGCAATGAAACACTCCAAACATAGTGTCTATCCATAAAGGAAAGAATTTGCTCCTATGGGAGCAAATTCTTTCCTTTAAGAGTTGACTCCCATTGCAAGGGAAGGCAAAAAGGAAAATGGAAGAGTTTCTTCCCCTGGAAGTGTACTCATTCACTTTAAGCCATAAGCTTTGTCCCAGTCATATGAGATTACAAGAATCAACCTTAAGTGCCCATGCAGTATAGGCGTTACAATTCCAACCAGATATAATACCTGTCAACAAAGTTCAAATATAAAGGGTGGGGTTTTTCTGCCCTGTATAGACCTGCTCATGATGGGCAGTGACAGAATATCTCTGAACAATCATCATTCATAAGATTGAACCTTTCAGACATCAAATCTGATAAAAACTCAAGTTACCAAATGTAACAACACAAATTCTGCCAAAGCAAATGTAATGCCTGCAGTTGGCTGGTTGGGTCTGGGTTTAATGGCTCTTTGAGCCAGTATTTCAGTCTATTTCTAGCTGTCTCCCAGAGAGAGGGAGAAACAAAATAGAAATGATAGGCGAGAGAAAAATATCCAAACAACTCTCAATATCCAAACAACTCTCAACCGCTCCTACTGCAAGCACAGTAGGCCCTTGCCCTACTATTATCCAAATTAGGACGTGCTGGCACTGAAAGTTACCCAGTACCATCCCCCGACCGAAACCACCTCTTTTGCATGCCGT
This sequence comes from Ctena decussata, assembly GCA_963989385.1. NCBI lineage: Eukaryota > Metazoa > Mollusca > Bivalvia > Lucinida > Lucinidae > Ctena > Ctena decussata. The sequence continues at coordinate 20,424,572 of OZ022511.1, read as the reverse complement.
AAATAGTCTGTATGATGCCACTGTTAATGGACTGTCAAAAACCGATTGAAGGAATACAACTCCACTATATTCCACCACCTTATTAAGATAAATGGGTACACTTTCAGGAGAAGCAACTCCGCCACATATATTTTGGCCTCCCTTCTCAATGGGGATAAATTCTTAAAGGAAAGGAAAGGAGCAAATTCTTTCTTCTAAAAGTACACCTCATTCTGGAAGGGCTACATTCTCTAGGGTAGCAAACAGGAAGTCAACGAAGTAAATCCACTTGGTAAAATGGCTTTTAAACAGGGAGGTGTGCACAAGAATCAAATTGACTAACTTACCAATCTGTGAGTCTGGCTGCCTGACTGTATAATACTTATCTAAACATGATGCTAGAAAATCACAGTCTTTTTCTAATACTGGTAAAATATTTTCGGTGTCATCCGCTTCTAGTAATGATATAAGGTGAAGAACTCCTCCACAGATCTAAAACAAGGAATAAATGTTAATTACTCCAAATTTTGGAGACCATATGGCGAATGGGTACTCTTTAATGGGAAGCAACTTCTGTCATTTTCATTTTTGCCTCCCTTCTCAATGGGGGTCAACTCTTGTATGAAAATATTTGCTCCTCTTGGAGCTAGAGTGGACCCCGATTAGGAAGGGCTTTGTCAGCCAAAAAAGGAAACAGAAAATCTCAAAAGTTGTTTCCCTTTGTAAAGATGGGGGAAAATATGGAAGTGCACCTTAACAAATTAAGACTTTAATATCCAGAAAGTGTCCAAAACATGATGTCTGAGCAGAAATCAGTGCAACCTTGAACCAGACTGATTACAGTCAACTCTCGATATCTCAAAGTCATATTTTATTCCAAACTACTGATATCTTAAAGTATATTTTCTGGTCCCAGAAAATTTACCTTGTGATATCAGTAGTTTGAGATAACATGAGTTGAAAAGTAAAAAAAAAAAAGGAATTATGTCCTTACTATATTCTATGATATAAGAGGGTTTTTTAGGTCTCAGTGTTCAAGATATCGAGAGCTGACTGTATATACCATAATTTTTCAGCTATGGCTAGTAAGACAGAGTTGGGTGGGGGTTCCCCACTAAAAATGACCCCAAATAGGGGAGGATCCCTCCGCAAAACAACCCTAAATA